>JAFVLL020004566.1:6478-76619 GCA_021397915.2 Tor tambroides | reverse complement strand
TTCAGAGCAAGAAGAAATATCTGCTTTCAAGCAGATTGTAGAGCAGATGCAAAAACGACAGCTTAACATGGAAGTGTTTGAACGGATTCGGAAAGTGTATGGAGACCTTGAATGTGAATACTGCGGTATGAATATCTAATATCTAATACAGGGGTGCTCAGTCCTGTTCCTGGTGATTTACTATCTTGCAAAGTTCAGCTCTGATCAAACAACTGAGCCAGCTAATTACAGTAGCCCCTCACTGCAGAACACAAGATCCAGGGGGCGTGGTTGGATCCACATCTAGGGGGTGGAGATGGGTGGGTTTAGGGATCAGGGGTTGGAGACGGGTAGGTTTAGGTATATGGAAGATGGGAGGAGTTGGATCTGGATCTTGTGTTCTGCAGTGAGGACCATCTCGCTAAGTAAGATCTTCAGGAACCTGTTGGTAATTGCGGACGGGTGTGTTGTAGCAGGGTTGGAAATGAACTCTGCAGGAAAGTAGACCTCCAGGACCAGGATTGGGCATCCTTGATCTATTATCTATGAATATCCCACTTTTTTAATACCATCGCCAACCCTTGTCTCTCTGTAACTCTTTGTAATATTCCCTCAACAGGTAAGCTTTTCTGGTATCAGGTGCACTACAATACGCATGTGCGGACGCACACGAAAGAGCACCTCCATTACTGTTCTCAATGCAATTATTCCTCCATCACTAAAAACTGCCTGAAGCGGCATGTCATCCAGAGACATTCTGACGTCCTGCTGAAGTGTCCCTCTGAAGGATGCCAGTACTGTACACCTGACAAATACAAGCTTCAGGCTCATCTCAAAACCCATTCGGACATAGTGAGTGTTGGTAGTCTGATTATTCTTGAGATACTTGGGAAATAGCTTCTTTACTAGATCTTATTTCTTTCTCATCTTTAGGTCAAAAGAAGTTTTACATGCCCAGTATGTCAAGAGTCTGTACCCGAGGACAAAGTTAGAGCACATATCAAAAGCAACCATCCAGGTAAGAACAAATAAAACACTCTTGAATATCCCACAAGAGCTCTAAAGTAATGAATACACTGTTGCTGTACAGATGTGTCGCTGAACCACATCTCGGAAACATTGGGAATACGTGTACATGTGAAAGGAGTGATCGGGAAACGAGCCTCCAAATGCCCGTATTGTGATTGTTTTTTCACAAGGAATGGGGCAGACCTTCAGCAGCACATATGGGCTCATGAAGGTGGGTTTTATGGCTTTTTCTTACTGTGTTGTCAAACGTATGCACTTAAATGAGCTGCCTCAGTGTTCTGATTTTGTTTTGTTCATGTCTCCAGGACTGAAACCGTACAAATGTTCACAATGTGATTATGCCTCAAGAAGTAAAAGCAACCTCAAAGCTCACATGAACAGACACAGTACTGAGAAGACTCATCTTTGTGACCTCTGTGGAAAAAAATTCAAGTCTAAATGCACTCTGAAAAGTCATAAGCTCATGCACACAGCAGACGGTGAGTCTTTGTGTTTAACATTTCAGTGTTATTTGGACTCATGTACCTAAAATAACAAGACTTCCATAGACAGGGTTATGAAACAATTGTCTGGGGACAGCAAGGGGATGCTGGAGGGGGCATGAAAAATGTACAAACTATATTGTGACTGTAACGAATATAAACCAAATATGCATGTACTTTTGTGTCAAATACACACTACCATTTAAAAGTTTAGGGTCGTTAAGATTTTTTTTAATTAATGAGGCTGCATTTGTGTGATCACAATTACAGTAAAAATAATAATAATGTGAAATATTATGACAATTTAAAATAACTGTTTTCTCTTGTAATATTTTTTCAAATGTAAATTATTCCTGTGATGGCAAAACTGAGACTCCAGTCTTCAGTGTCACATGGGCTGCATCCTTCAGAAATCATTCTAATATGCTGATTCAGTCTTGATTTGAATTTGTTATCAGTGTTGAAAACAGTTGTGCTGCTTAATATTTTTGTGTAAAATATGTTTTTTCATGATTATTTGATTAATAGAAAGTTAAAAAGAACAACACTTATTTGAAATCCTTTCTACCATAAATTAACATCTTTTGATCACTTTTGATCACATCTTTGCTTCATTTCTTTAAAAAAAAAAGTCCTACTAATCTCAGACATTATGTACGTTATTGTATGTGTATATATACATCATTTATTCTTAAATATTCCCAAATATTTCTTCTTTGCAACGTACATATTGTCAGCAGTAGTTTATTTGTTTTACATGCTCAGGGAGTTTTTCCGCACCACTGTTGCATTTTGGAAATATATTTATTTTAAAAATTCATAAATGTTTCTTTTATAGTCTAGAATTCAGCAGAAAATATATACTATTAATCTAATACGTAAACATTTTCCATATCATATTTGAATAAATCTTTTTTTTGAACAATTTGCATTGATGAATTATGCACAAACCGTATTCAAGTAAATATGATTTCAATTTTGAGTCAATTTTGATTTCATGCTGATATTGTTGTTACATTTACTATAATTAAATTTTCATAAAATATCAGAGGCTTTGATTATTTCTGTGGTAATTCTCTTTATATACAGCCAATCAAATCAAATGTTATTTTTTTAAATGTTGTAGGAAAACAGTTCAGATGTACTGAGTGTGACTTCACCGCTGCACTGAGACCTCATCTCCTTCGTCACATGGAGCAACATGCCTCTTTCAAAGTAACACTGCAAAAGACTTACATATTTGTTTTATGTTGTCTTGTGTCCTAAAATCACCACCAACGCACAATGTTTTGCCTTTCACAGCCTTTCCGTTGTGCACACTGCCACTACTCCTGCAACATTTCAGGTTCTCTGAAAAGACACTATAACAAGAAACATCCCAACGCGCAGTACATCAATGCTGGAACAGGGGCGTCCACTTCCGAAACTGTGACAGAGCAAGGCAAGTCCTTCCTCACCAGAATGAAACCAGCCTTAAGTGTCTAACATATACATTGTTGTTGTTGTTATACATGCAGTGTTGCCTCAAACTGCATCAGTAATTGAGAAGTGTGTGTATGTGTTATCAGGTGGAGTCAAATGTCCTGTGTGCAATTACGTTTATGGCACTAAATGGGAAATGAACAGACACCTAAAGAGCAAACATGGTCTCAAAGTGGTGGAGACTGACAGTCTGGGTCTGAATCAGTGGGAGGTGAGACTTCATTATAATTACATGTTACATTTAGTAAAGTCAAGTCATATTTATTTATATAATACATAAACAACAGTAGAAGCTGACCCAAAGTGCTGTACAATAATATTTAATGATAAAATATATTAATAGTAAACCTATAATTCACCCAAACATAAAAAATCTGTCATCATTTACTCACCCTCATGTCACTACAAACCCATAAGTCTTTGGTCAAATTAAGATATTTTTAATAAAATCTGAGAGATTTCTGTCTCTTCATTGAAAGTCCAGGTAATGAAATCTACTTAAAAGATCCAAAAAAGGTCATTGATTAAAAATTAAATCTGTTCATCATATAAAATAACTGTATCTCTTCACAAGACTTGGATTAAACAGCTTGATTCATATGGATTCATTTTATGATGGCTTTATGCAGGGATGTGCACAGACATTTTGAGGGGCAGGGGCTCAAGTGGAAAAAAGGGCACTTCTCATATTTATTTTTATTTTTTTTTAAACAAAATGTTAAATATATTAGGGGTGTGCGATATTGACAAAAAATCTCAATATTTTCTGGGATTTTACCGATAGCGATAATTTTGCTGAGTGTGTTATTGTGCTGATATCTTAAGGACTACCGTGGACAGCTGACTCCTAAAGTTTTTGATATTTTTCATATTCTTTATGGCGGTCAGTTCAAAGCAGTGATAGAAATTAATCTTTTCCAATAAGTTTAAATTGATTTTTTACCTTTTATGGGCTTTTTTTTTTACCTTTATAAAGCCCTTTTTTCTAAAAGTGTGCATCCTCTTTTCAGTCAGATTCTTAAATTGAATCAGTCAATTAGAATAATAAGTCATTTGGGCTGTTACCAAGCAATTGAAATCAGTATTGACAAGCTTAGTCTTTGCAATGCAGAGAAAACACAGAAGTTGCATTGGAAGTGGCATTTAGATGCATTTACACACTGTTTAATGCAGGACATGAATGCATTTAACCTGCAGTTACAAATGCAGAAATACTGTTTTGATATTTTAAAAATAAAACATTGAATAGTGATATTTGAAATTATAAAAAAAAAAAATGAAAAGATACTTTAAATGTGAAATTAGAACTGCCAGTAGGTGGCAGCAAGTCACTGTTAATAAGTGAGTCATTGCGACTGAACCGAATCATTTAAACGGTAGATTCATTCAGGAACAAATCAGCGTCATGTTGCTCAGAGACGTAAATTGGAATTATATTTGTTGGAGAAACAGAGCAAAAACAGTCAATATTGTGTCTAAAACGTAAGTGTCTTAATATTAAATTCTTGTTTATTGAACTGGTGTTGAAAATCAATCATGCTGCTTTTTGGTGTAAAAAAAACATAAGCCTTCGTGTGATACTGATTAACTATATGAAATGATATAAATAAATACATTTCTGCACCCATATCTTGAATTTTGTGATAATTCTAGATGCACTGTAATAAACTTAATCATGCAGTGAAAGAACGCGCACTGGTCTAACCTACTAGACTTCCTATTGCCTTAGCTAAAATTGAGCTAACTCGCATGGTAGCTCTCATGAGTCATGGATGTTAGCAAGACAAATTAACTATATTTTTCTTTTGGATAATTAGCTGTAAATTCGAGGAACAGGTAGCTTAGTCTTTTGTTCATCATCACTCACCTCCACACCAAGACAAACACAACTGGAAAAGAGGGAGGGCTTCACTTCTGGCTCTCTGCCTGTCTGTGATGTGCAGATAGCGTGCTACACTGCTGTCCTGTGCTGCGGAGACGCGGAGGGGAGAAAGGCATCGGAATTCGACAGAGTCTCAACATTTCCTGACCCGACCTGATATTTAGATTTTTTATTTGTTTGACGGGGAAAGCTGGGCGCAAACAGAAACACGCACACATGTATACATATATTCATTAAAAAAAAAAAAAAAAAACTCCCCAGAAAAAAGGGCGCTTTCTCTAGAGGAAGAAAAAGGACAGGTGCTCAAGCCCCCTTTGATGTCTGTGTGCACGTGCCTGGCTTTATGACCTTTTTGGATTACCTAGATGTTACATGAAGGGACAGAAACCTCTCAGGTTTCATTAAAAATATCTTAATTTGTGTTTCAAAGATGAACTAAAGTCTTATGGTTTTGGATTCGGAACAACATGAGTGTGAGTAAATAATGACAGAATTTTCTTTTTTGTGTGAATAATAGCTTATAATCATTAATAAAATATTTAAGAGTTTAGCAAAAAAGGCATGTTACTCCAGCCTTTTCTTTTCTTGGACTGTGATATTCATAATATATTTTCTTACTGATAAGGCAGTGCATGATTGTTAAATTGTCATAATTGATGACATATTCTCAGCTACTAGACTTGCTTATGATCTTACTGGTGTGTTCATTCAGGTAGTGGAGTCAGTGGAGGAGCCGGCCATGCAGTATCTTCATATAGCTGAGACTGAGGATCCACAAGGAACAGAGACTGCTGTATCAGCTCTGCAGGACCTGCGCTTCAACACTCAAAATGGTCGGAAACAGTTGTTTCATTTCTTGAACAGTTGTTACATTTCTGTAGTGTTCATATCTAAACTCATCGTTTGTGTTCAGGTGTTGTGTCTGCGGCAGCGGGAGACAGACTAGACCAGGCCTCTGTCAACATCCTGCAGCAGATCATTGAACTGGGCTCAGAGAATCATGATGCCGCTGTGGCCTCTGTGGTTGCCATGGCTCCTGGTACAGTTACTGTTGTAGAGCAGGTACGTTTAATATGGATCTTTGTGTACTGACAAACCTCTCTGCTTCCGGAGAGCTGCCCAAACTTATCTAATGTCATTTTATTGAGTTCACAATGTATCATCTACACTCTCTGCTATATGATTATTGCTTATGATTTGTCAGTTTTATTGCCTTGCTATGTTTGGGATCACTTTTATGAACACTTTAGTAACTCCTTATAATCAAATAATAGACGTGTGTTATTCAATATTAATAGTGTTTATATATGAATTTAAAGGGGTCATAACATATTACAGTTCAGAAGTTTTATTTTTTATGAAACTAATACTTTTATTCAGCCAGAATGGATTTAGTTGATCAAAAATGGCACAAAATATTTCTGTTTCAGTTAAAAGCTGTTCTTTTGAACTTCCTATTCATCAAAGTATCCTGGGGAAAAAAATGAATGGTTTTCATAAAAATATTTAACTGTTTTCAACACTGATAATAATAAGGAATGTTTCTTGAGCTCCAAATCAGCATATTAAAATGATTTCAGAAGGATCATGTGACATTGAAGACTGGAGTAATAGCTGCTGAAAATTCAGCTTTGTCATCACAGGAATATTAGATTTAAAAATATATTCCGATAGAAAATATTTCTTTAAAAATTTAAAAATATTTTTTCAAAAACATTTAAAAAGCTTACCGACCCCAAATTTCTGAACGTTATTTTTACTATATTTATAATATTAACAAAAAGTTCAACCTAAACAGTCATTATTTAGTTTTCTCTTTGAACCTTAGAATTGTTATTGGGGCCAATATGTATATATATATATATATATAAGAAGTTTCTTATGCTCATCAAGGCTGCATTTATTTGATCAAAAATACAGAAACAAATATTGTGACAAATATTGTAATATTGTGAAATATTATTTTGATGTAAAATAATGTTTTTCTGTTTTAATATACATTAAAATGTAATTTATTCCTGTGATCAAAGCTGAATTTTCATCAGCCATTACTCCAGTCTTCATTGTCACATGATCCTTTAGAAATCATTCTAATATGCTGATTTATTATCAGTGCTGGAAACTGTTGTGCTGCTTAATATTTTTTTTGGAACCTGTGATACTTTTTTCAGGATTCTTTGATGAATAAAAGTTAAAAAGAGCAGCATTTATTTAAAATAGAAATCTTTTCTAACGATATACACTACCGTTCAAAAGTTTGGGGTCAGTAAATTTTTATTCTTTATTTTTTGAAGGAAATTTATACTTTTATTCAGCAAGGATGTGTTAAAACATTACAAGTCTTACTGATCCCAAACTTTTGAACGGCAGTGTATATACTTGCTGAAATGTGCCACAAACTGTTCAAATGTTCAGAGACCATGTTAAAAATAAACTTCAGCTGCTTGTTTTTAGCGCTGGGTTTTTCTCAGTCTCAAGGATGAAGAAACTCCTTGAATCCTTTAATAATAAGAATGTTCTGTTTCATCACCCTAGGTGGAGGAGGAAGAGCCACAGGCCAATCATACCATGATGATCCAGGATGCACTGCAGCAGGCCACAGTGGGCCTGGGAGAGGAGCACCATCTAGTGGTGTCTTCAGATGATATGGAGGGCATCAAAACTGTTACAGTGTATACGCAGGGGGAAGACGCATCCCAGTTCATAGTCTATGTTCAGGAGGCAGTTCAGGAGGCTGTGCAAACTGAGGAGACCACCACAGTATAGAGGATAGTGAGACAACATATATTAGGTTTTAAAACTACTAGCTAGCTAGTTCAAATGCTGTTGAAGTGTTTTTTTTCTTTTGCTAGTTACTCCAGTCAGGTCTTGAACAGACTTTTGCAGCCATACCTATAGGTTATAGGGACCTATCTTGCACAGTTGTAAATAAAAATAGCAGTGAATAGTCATAGCCTGTGCTACAAAAAAACAGATTTCTGCAGAAATCTGCAGAAGCAATAAGGTTTTAAGTCATTGCAAAAATCTTGAGACCTTATCACAGTAGATAAAGCCAGTTGCACATAACACAGAATCTATTTTAGAAATTGTATTATTTATTTTTAAGTAGAATTTTTTTCATGTACTATCATTGCCTGCACGCGTAAGTATGTTTGTAACAGAGTTACTGTGTGACTCTGGCCTTCTCAACACTTTTTATACTGTATAAAACTCCCATACAGTGTATGGCTATCATAATAGTAAACTGAGTTATTTAATGGGTGGCGTTGTGTATTATTGACACAATTCATTGAATCATTTCATTTTCATACCATTTGTGATTTTGCCAGTAAATGAAAGTCACTTTAAAACTGTCTACCAAAACAGCATCAATTAAACTACCATTTAGACGTTTTATGGTTTGGTGAGATACGTCTCTAATTCTCAGCAAGGCTGCATTTATTTGAAACAGCAATACTGTGAAATTTTACAATGTAAAATAACTTTATCTTAATATATTTTAAATGTAATTTATTCCTGTGAAGCCAAAGCTGAATTTTCAGCGGCCATTACTCCAATCTTCAGTGTCACATGACCCTTTAGAAATCATTCCAATATGTTGATTTGGTGGTCAAGAAACATTTATCATTAATATCAATGCTGAAAACAGTTGTGCTGCTTAATATTTTAGAGGAAACCATGATTTTTTTCAAGATTCTTTGATTTATAGTTCAAAGAAACTAAATAAAAATGCATTATTTGAAATAACTTTTGTAATATTTTAATGCGTCCTTGCTGAATAAACATTAATAAACATCAATTTCCTTCAAAAAGAATCTTAGTGACCCCAAAGATTTAAAAGGTACTGTATATCACTGACTTTTTCTCAGCAGAACACAAAAGATATTTTGAAGAATGTTGGGAACCAAACAGCATTGGAGCCCATTTACTTTTTTCCCCAAGCTTTTATTATACACCTCTATACAGCATAATATTGCAAGTGACCAAAAGATGCGATTTCAGTGTCTCTTGTTGTCCTCTTCCATCAACTCTGTGACCTGGCTATCCACCAGGTTGTCCTCTTCAACATCCTGGTCCTCTTTGTCCTCTTTTTGAAGGCTTTTGGACAACAGAAAATCCTTAGGTGTGATATCATCATCCTTCATCCATTTGGACTTTTTCTTCTTTTTCTGTATGAGTTTTTGCTTCCTAATATCTGCCAGCATATCCAGCTGCTCTTGTGTTAGTCCTCCAGCAGAAGAACTCTGTGTGAGACAGTCTCTCGCCCCCTTCTCTCGTTTATAGGCTTCGATCTGTTTGTGCAGAGCATTGTGATCAACACCAAACAAAACGGGTCTTTTCTTGTCTTCAGATTCCATCAGCTGCAGCTTGGCCCTTTAGAAGATTTAGCAAATTAGAAATTCATTTAAAAAAAAAAAAAAAACGTATTTTGTTTTATTCAAACTAAATTCTTCTTACCCGACATCATTGGTGGATAACTGATTTGTGTTATCTTCATCTGGACCAAAATCTGCTTTCATGAGAAGGTTTTCAATCTGATTAGAAAGAGGAAAACAGTGTATATAAGCTATTCCATCCATTATCACAGTAAACTCGGTGTAAACTCTATCGGTGTTACCTCAGTGACAGCAGCATATTGTTTATCTCTGATGAAAACCACAGGAGGAACATTGCCAAGGATTTGGTGAGAGATTAGAAGGTGCCTGAAAAATAAAATAAGCCAAATTATGGAATTCTTTCTTCAACTTGTTAAAACTAAAGTAAAATATACTATGAAAAGTACATACCGTATACGAGGAGCACATTTATTTAAAGTCTGCTGAATATGGCTGTCTTGCTCAGCTGACAGACTTGTCTTCCAGTATATTCGACAAGCAGAGAAATCTGGTGATAGTGAAACCTTACATGGACAAGGAGACAAACAGTTTAGGGAAGTACTGAAAACAACAGTTGTGAAGAAATTACATAGTTCACCAAAAAAATCCTCATTTTCTCACTCTGATGTCATTCCATTTTTTTCTAATCCATATAATGGACATTTAAAAATTATATATATATCTTTCGTATTCCCCAGAGGTAAAGAAAGTCATACAGGTTTGGAACAACATGAGTGTGAGTAAATGATGACAGAATGTTTATTTTTGGGTATACTATCCCTTTAATTATTGAATATATGTGGTATGATTAATGATGGTAAGGAATTTCAAAGGAAGAGCACATCCTACTTTGGAAATCTGCACATTGTAGGCACTGATCTCTGAGTTGACCTCATAGGAGCTCAGTAGGTCTACCACTGCTTTGTAGATGATGATGTTGAGAGTCCTCACACGAACACTGTCCTCTTTATTTCGCTTTGATGGTTTCAGAAAGCCAGGCTGACTAAGTGCTGTGGCCTGGATGGGCAAAATGTGTAAAAGACCAGTAAACCAGAGTTAAAGAGATGAACATTTTGTCATCATTTACTCACCCTCATGTTGTTCCAAACCTGTACGAGTTTCTTTCTTACATTGAACATAAAAGAAGATATGTGGCTGGTAATCAAACAGTTGACGGTCCCCATTGACTTCCATAGCATTACTTTCCCTACTATGGAAGTCATTTGGGATTGGCACCAACAACGGTTTTCGTTCTTCAAAATATCTTCTTTTGTGTTCAGTATAAAAAAGAAACTTATACAGGTTTGGAATGACATGAGGGTGAGTAAATGATGACAAAATGTTCATTTTGGGGTGAACGTTATTCTTTTAATGCGCACAGTCATACTGCTTACAGAGTCAACACAGCTTAGTTGTTAACATTTGTGATATAAATTAAAGAAATGAATTTTAAAAATATATAGCCTATATTTAGAAGAACTCGTACCTGCGAAGGAGATTCATACCATTGTTTTTTCCTGTAAAGAAAGATCATGTCAAGCAACTTTATAGTCAAAACTGACGTAACTTTATTTATTAATTATACAAAATCGAGACTCACTTCTTTTTGGCCAGCATCTTCATCAGTTTATTACCTCCAGACAGACAGGCTGAGCTATGAATACTACTTTCTTTCAGCATAACAATACAGGACAAGCACTCTGTCTCCGGCCGTGCTGTCATTTTGTAGATCATGCTTGTTAATGCAGTCGTATATCGACTAAATGTGCATTCTTTAGAGCAAACAACTCTTTTGACAGCCAACATGATCACCAGCTTAATCTATCCTGGCTTGCACCGACTTGCACTCACGCTACAGTTTCAGCATCGACTACATTTGTCTGACGGCGAAGGGTGAAGTAATTGAATCCAGATCGAGTCGATCGACGACACGACAGATTGGGCTCGCTCTTGTGCTTTGGTTCTGGAAAGTTTTTTTTCTTTTCTTTTCTTTTCATTTTCTCCATAGGGATTTTTTTTAAGTTGCAAGCCATGAACAACTGGCTAAGAGGTGAATCTCAACATTATAAACATTTAGCTATTTAAAGCAAATATTTTTATTTGAAAATCAGGCCAAAAAAAAAGACAGTGGTACAAGATTTGAACTAGGAGGTAAAGATTTCTTTGCAGAATCATGGGTAATGTAGTTTTTCAACAAGAATTCCATTGTTGATTATTTAAATAATATTTTACTGATATAAAAATAAATAATATGAATAATGCAGGCTGATGGCTTCAACAAAAGCATATACCACCAATTTACAACCTCATAACTCACAGTAGGCCTGTCTTTAAAGGTTTAGAAGTTTTCTCAAAATTAATTACCCTATAGAGAATATGAATGGGATTTTTACTTCTGTGTTGTCACATTTTGTTCCACAACATAAATTATAAATTGTCAAACCTAAACCATAAATTCTGAAGTATGTTTTTAGTAATGTAGTCTGTTTACGAACTACAAAGGTTGTCCGATTCCTCCAGCATTTATATTCACATCCTTGTGATAACTGTAGTCCTCATAGCAACTTAACTTAATTTTTTTTTAAAATAATCATAAATTTAAGTAGCAGTTCAATCATGACCATGTGTAATAAATGTAGCGATAAATGGCAAATTAAATATATAAAATTAATAATAACAAAAAGAATATTCTACTTATTCAATTGCAACCACTTTATTTAGTAAACCACACATCTGTAATATTTAGTCACGTTTATTCCAAGAGGCAAATACAACTGCAAACTTTAAATAGGACATGGAGGCACTTATCTTTTTTCACGTCTGAAATAATTACAGTGTATTATATGAAGCGGAAAAAAAGAACATGAAAACACCATAAAGTGTCCCTTCTGGTGATACAGCTATGAAATGCTGCCTAATTTGCCAGTTAGTAGTAATAGTTAACCAAGTCTTAATTTTCTGTACAGTTCTAATATAAAATGTTAGATGCAGAACTATTTCACTACAGACGTCCCCAAATGTATATTACAAGTGAAAAACAAAGTATGATTCTAATATAAAAGATGGGAAAGTGAGTTTTTTTTCTTGCAATAAAGATATGTTAAAAAAAAAAAAACTTTTTAACGTTATCATATGAACTATATACAACAAAAATACAAAAACGTAAAGTGTAGAGTCTTTTCAGCATTGCTGTAGGTTCCCCTTTTTTCCAAATATACTAATGCCAAGAGGCAAACCATCTTATAAATGTCTAAATCAAGTCATTTTAAATAAACATTTTGCAATGGTTTACATCCTAGTGTGAACATGCTGCATACAAACATAATTCATCTAACAAACTGTTCAGCCATTTTTACAGAGGCCGTACCTCTGGGATGAAGAGACCATGTTCCATTTCATTTACATCCTCTTGTTTAACAGTTACCCCTGGGATGCAGAGGTCATGTCCCATTTCATTCACATCCTCTTTTTTAACTGTGACTGGTACCCCTGGGATGCAGAGGTCATGTCCCATTTCATTCACATCCTCTTTTTTAACTGTGACTGGTACCCCTGGAATGAAGAGGTCATGTTTCATCTCATTCACATCCTCTTTTTTAACTGTGACTGGTACCCCTGGAATGAAGAGGTCATGTTTCATCTCATTCACGTCCTCTTTTTTAGCAGTTAGCTGTGGAACGAGGCCGCAATGCTGCACCTCGTTCAAGACTTCTTTTTTAACAGGCTTCACCTCTGGAATGAAGAGGTTGTGCTTCACCTTGTTCACTTCAATCATTTTGAACCCGAGACGTACACAAACCTTCTTCTTCTGAATTGCTTTCAAGCACTTGGTGAGCTTGCTGTTGAAGTGAGCCTTTACGTCAGCCTTGTTTATCCACAAACGAGAAGCCAGCAGTTCGATTTCAGTCTTCGTCACGTATGGTTTTTTGTGGAAGTACTGCGAAAGGAAGTCTTTTCTGTCCTCGAACGATGTCATCTCCATTCCCATTGGTTCCAAGACGAGCTTAACTGGAGTTTCAGGGACTTCTACCTTTGGAACTTTCGAGTTTCTTCTCCTGTTCTTCGGAGTGATTACTTCTCTCTTTGGCTTGGCAATTTCAAGGCCCCCCTGACAGGCCACGTCTGAAGAACTGGCCATCTGAGGAGAATTACATAAATCACCATCAACACGTTCCGTAGTATCTGGATTCAGCTGCCTCTCTGCTTCCTTGACGGCTTTGGGAGCACAACGACACCGTTGCACGTGAATGGAGATTGTTTTCGGTGTCGATTTTTCGGTATACACCCCAAAACAATATATGCATTTGTATGCAGGTGTTTTTAGTATTGCATGAATGGTGGGAACGATGTGGTGTTTCGTTTGAAGGTGGCCCTCATAGTCCTCAGAGTTCTGGAGCTTTACTTGGCAAAACGGGCAGGCGGTAGGTGTCATCTTCAACGTGGTTGCGTATTCTGCCTTGTCTGGATACATTTTTATGTATAGCTTATCTTGAGAGCTGGTAACAAGTGCAAGGTTGAGCTCTCGGTTGTCGAGAAGATCTTTGGGCACATCTGTGTTTAGATTAAAAGTGTTGAACATGAGGTTCCCCTCATCGTCACAGTCGAGACGAAACTGTTCTTTAATGAAATGCCGATTTTCCTTAATTTTCAAACTGTGCTCTTTATTGGTATGCTCCATGATCTGCTTGAAAGAGTAGAACATCTGAGGGCAGAACAGACACTTCAAGCCATGCAACAAATGCTGGAAAATCCCCTGCTCTGTCAGTAAAATTTTGCACCTCAGGCACTTGACAGTATGATCGTCATGTTTCTTCAAAAATGGCGCGAGCACAGCCAACTCATTCGGTACAGAATTTCTGTTTATCGCCCTCTGAACTGTAGGCATGAGACCCGCGGGCACCACAGCTGAATTTGTAGGTGGGCTGATCTGGTTTTGTGTCAGTACCACTTGAGCGGGACCACCGTGGACGGGAACCGTGACTTGAACGGGCGCTAGAGTGTAGGTTGGGACACCGTTGACTTTGCTGCCTGTGGGAATGAGACGCACGGACTGTGAGGCTATGAGGGGAGCTCTGGGAACCGACTGGTTCAGCTGAAGACCTTGAGTAACAAGAATGGGTGACCTCACACCCATTTCGCCCGGGAGGTTGACCTGGACGCCAGGCGGAAAAAGAACCTGCTGTGCTTGATGGGTCTGTGGTAGCCTGGGCATGGCCATAGTGATGGGTACCGTCTTGGGTGCACTTTGCGGCATATTTGGCATCATCATATTAATCGGCTTCACTACTGGAGAGGTAGGCAGGACTTGCGGCATCCCGCTGGGGGACTGCGGATGCTGTGCGCTCTGAAGCGCAGCAACAGTCGTGCCTGACAGTAAAGCCTGCGTTTGTGGGGACAGAAACATCTGCCCTGCACCAGGAGAGCAGAACAAAGCGGCCGCGTTGCTTGGGCCAGCCAGAAGAACAGTACCGTTTCCATTTGTTTGTTGCGTCTGCTGTGGCACATAGTTCGGCCTTGCGAGCAAAGTGACCTGTTGCATCGCTTTTGGCGCGAGGTTCAGCAGATTCTGTAGTCCGGCCATTTGGTTTGTGCAGTCTTTTTCGATTATACAAGGCATTATTTGCCAGTGCAGGTCTTTGTGCTTCTCTGAACTCAATATGTGATAGAGTAAATGTTCAATGGTCTCTGCAGGCAGTTTGCACACTTTGCAGTGATATTTCACTGATGCGCCGTCACATATCTGCTCACCATCAGTCTTTTGCTTACTGTCCGTGCCGAGCCCAAAGTAGCGATCCAGCATTGCAGCGTAGTGGTTTACCAAGACGTGTTTCTTCATCACATATAGTAAAGAGTCATGATAGCCACAGGTTGCGCATGTGTATCGGTCATCGGCAGCATCAGCGGAAACCGTAACTGACACGGTTTTCGGCGTGTGGGCCAAAGTGTGGCTAGGGTTACTGTGAAGAGGTATACGATGGGTTTTTGATGGCAGCATGTGGAAAAACTGAATGTGTTGCTCTGTGACTTTTGGAGAGCTGACAAATGGGCAGTAGGGGCACATTAACAAACAGGCCACGTCCAGATCTTTCCAGTGACAGCGATGGATGTGACTTCTGAATGTGGGTACTGACCGACTGGAGTACCAACACAGACTGCAACACAGAGCTTGGCTCCGGTATGGATACTGAAGAACAAAAGTAACATCATGATTAATATGGCATGAAATGAATTAGTGTGTACAGTGTAAACAAATCACTCCTTTCTTTAATAAAAATTGGTACCAAATTTTACAAAAGACAAAAATTTTAACATATTTTACAGTGCAACATATGATATATACATAATCACCTTTTTTTTCTTTTTGCCAACAAGACCATCAGTGAAATTATCCCATTCTGTGTTGTCAAAACTTGCATCACCAGCATCAAAGCATTTGTATGTCTGTTGGAAATAAAGAAAATGTAATTAGCAGTTATAATGGCATTCGTGCGAGTTATCATTGAACACACTAAAAATAAAAATATAGTTTTAAATAATATTAATTAATTACACACGGCAACATTAGAAGAGAAAAAGACATTATTGATTATTAAATTACATCGTCATCTAGAAACTTAATGTAAAAATAGACAAAATGAGCATGCACAGTTAAATATGCAATATCAATTGACACTGATGATAAATACAAAAAAACAATAATATCAGCTGATAATCAATTTATTGTGCATTCATATATTTTTTATCAAGTACAAATTAACACATAATAACTCAATCTTCTGGTGAAATGACAGATTTCTTTCTGGTGATGTATACCGGATTTGGTCTGCTTTTAAACCCCGCCTCTTCCTTGTAATCAACTGCAAGCTTGCATTCAGATCTGCCTCCACCAAATTAACAACCAATAAATAGAAAGAATAGAAAAAAAAAATCCCGCCCTCGATTTTTTTTCCATAATCCATTTTCGATGTATTTCACAACATGGAAAAAAAGAGCTGTCGCTATACTTCAGTTACTTCGCAACTTTAATAGTAGTTTCTGAAAAATTGAGATTGTCAATTTTTTGCCGGTGTCTTTCTTTTGTCTTGCTCTTTTGCGGTTATAGTTTGTAAAGTTCTTTGAAATAACTAAAATATTTTGGTAAAGTCATACTAAACTGCAGTCAGAACTACTGTGCAGTTATCGAATAATCAACACCTTAGAACGTCTGTCAGCCAATCAGAATCAAGCTTTAAACAGATGCTAGTGTTAACGGAACATAATCACTACAATAACCTACCTCCAATAAATCTTGACACTGCTGCATCCCGATGTCACACAAAATACTTTTGACGCGTTTCCTTGGACGTCTGAGTTTTGTCAGGTTCTTCACTGGAATTTGATACATTTTGCTGATCCTGTAAACGAAAACAAATATAATACGAAACGTTCAACAGCCTGTCAAATCAATGCATTGCGCTTTCAAACACCAAACTCAGTCTGCACAAAGTCTCTATAGTCTTTGGTCTACATTTGGCGAGAATCTAATGAACATTTAAGAGATCTCTAAATTAGCATATTATTGAGGCCTATAACATAGTTATAATAAATATAGCTAGTTGTAACTATGTACCTAGCAACGTCTGTATTCCAAACCAACCTCGGACATATCACTATCATGTTTTGAACCAGTTATGCATTTTAAGTAGTATTAACGTAAGAAAGACCAACATATGTCATTCATAATCCGAACTGTATTAATGGCTATGAGGTCTATTCTAAACCTGTGTCTACCTTCAATATTCTGGCACAGAGCTGCGATTGAGTGGATGGATGTCTGCGTGCGCCCGCTTTCTTCCGGCGTCACTGGAAGGCGCGCAGTATGGAATCAGCTACTTCATCGTATGAAGCATCCGGGTTGCGCTCAATCCGCGTTCCTTATTGCACTGGTGATCGTCTGCTGAAATCCGAACAGAGCGGAAGATTGCCCACTTTTGATTATACCTCACTAAAACATCACCCCACTCCTGCTGAAAAACATGGCGTACAGGAAGACGGGAAGTGACGTTTTCTGATTTACATATTGCATAGTGCAGATCCACCAATGGGAGAAAGGTGGGCTGATCTTGCAAAGTTGATCAAAGTGATGGTCATTGGTTATTGGAAATAACCATAAGTCCATGGCTGGGGTCTTCACCTGTGCGTAGACACCTGTGGCACAACACCTTCAGAGGTGCTTTTGTGGGAAGATGGATTGATGGATTCAAGTGTGACATGATGAGAAGGCAATAAGAATGTTGCTTGTTGTCTATTATAATCTGTAGAGGATACCTGTTGCAGTTTAGGTGGTCTCTTGCATCAGTGCTGATGTCACCACAGCAGGTCAGTTCAATTCAAAACTATTCACTATTCACAAGTGCAGTGACGAACATATATGGACTAGGGCTGTCACTAAAGGACCCGGAACGACATTTTGTGGGTGGGAGGTCTAGTGAATTGGTCCCAGTGAATACAAGGACCTAAATAGGCCCCCTATGGTCACAGTGCCTGGGACATTCCCTTACGGTTTGAGAATAAATGTAAAAACACAGAAACTGCAAACTTCATCCTCATGTACACTCAAACAAACTGAGAGTTTTACCAAATCCTTTCTTGTCCATGTTAAATAATAAATGCATCACTTGAACTTAAAGGGGTAGTTCACCCAAAGATGACAAGTCTATAATGATTAAACCCTCATGTCGTTCCAAACCTGTGTGACTTTCTTTATTCTGTGGAACATAACAGAAGATATTTTAAGAAATGTCTCCGTGTTTTTCTTTGTCCATTCAATGGAAGTCAATGCTAACTAAAACTGTTTCTTCAAAATATCTTCTTCTACAGAAGAAAGAAAGTCATACAGGTTTGGAACAACATGAGGGTGAGAAAATAATGAGATTTTATTTAAGGTTGAACTATCACTTTAATTTAAAAGAGTCTTGTTAGCTTTACTTGACTTGAAGTGTTGTTCTGTCAATATAAAACTGGTGAGGAAAAACAGCCAAACTGATAAACAATACAGGATGTCCCTTTGTGCACAACATGATTGTGTCAGTATGAAAGATGCAACTTTTTCCACAACTTATAGTGGTTTTATTTTTCATGGACAAAATGGACAAGGAGAGTATGGGATGTTTGTGGGGACCTTCTGTAACAGCCAGCAACTATCAACCTGTAGCTGTCAACTCCTCCTGGGAAAGCTAAGGCTGCTCCTGGACGAAGTGTTGATGAGGCCAGCAGGGGGAGCTCATCCTGTGGTCTGTGTGAGTATCAGTAAAATTGCAGTGTTGAGATGTACAGTACAAAATACTATTAATAAATTAGTTTAATTTATTGTAAGCATGTTTGTTTATTTAATGCTATGAAGTAAAATTCAGTTTGTCTCACAGGCCTGAGGGCAGAGACATTGACTGTGGCTCAAACGGATTTATTGAGCCAAACGGAGTTATTGTTTTATTATTAATATATATGGTTTTATTTAGTTGGTGGACATGTGATTAAGATTTTATGTAAATTTAGTGTTGTCTTTTGGTGTCCAGCTCAGCATTAAGAACAAAGAACACAGAAATCTCATAAACTACAACAAAAAAGCATCTGTATTAGAAATACTGATCAAGTTCATTATACAAATTTTATGTTTGGAATAAGAATGCAAATATACACAAATTGCAAGTAAAATGATGTTGTAATGCAATATTAAAATGGATTCTACCTCCAAAAAAGGTGCACATTTTAGAGTGGCCTTTTATTGTGGCCAGCCTAAGGCACACCTGTGAAATAATCAAGCTGTCTAACTAGCATCTTGATATGCCACACCTGTGAGGTGGATGGATTATCTTGGCAAAGGAGAAGCGCTCACTAACACAGATTTAGACAGATTTGTGAACAATATTTTAGAGAAATAGGCCTTTTGTATACATGGAAAAAGTCTTAGATCTTTGAGTTCAGCTCATGAAAAATGGGGGCAAAAACAAAAGTGTTGCGTTTATAATTTTGTTCAGTGTAGTTTATTTAATTCTAAATGGTGGCACATAGCCTAATTCAGTTACCTTTGCTTTGCCGTTCTGTCCGTTTGGTGCTGGCTGTATATTATGACTCTCCACGTGAAATGTTTTTGCGATTATTATTATTATTATTAATAATAATAATAATAATAAAGTAATATTGTATTTTCTACCTACTCTCCTTTGCATTATTAACGTGATGGCGTAAATGTACGTTGTATAATGTGCCCTGGGAAATACATATTAAACGAGATGACTCGGATTCATGGCTTTATTCCTATTGTATCGGGATTACATTGTTGCATTGTTATTATATATTTTAATACATGCTTCAACCAATCTAATAGGTAGAAAAATTATTTATTGTTGGTTTCCGGTAGCTGTATCCCTTCTAGCCACAACCGCGAATATAACACATAATTACTGTATTTGCATTACTGTAAGGGTAGGTTTAGGGTTGTGGTAGGTGTAGACATTAATAAAACATAATTTGACAGGTAGTATTTTTCGTTGTCGAATAGTACTACCTACTGTTTTAATGGGAAGTAGCAAAATCTGACAGGGTAGCACAAATCGACAGAACACCGGTGCTATATTGAGCGTATTATCTCGACGAGTCAGCATCTAAGTGGCCATATAAGTTACAAACAAGTAAAATGTCATTGCTTTGTAGATTATATAATAACAACTTGGAAAACAGAAAAGGTAAGAAGCATTTTTTGAGAAAAGGGCATACTAATATAATAGGCGCAGACCTGTAACGGAACTAACTTTACCCTGCGCTGACGTAATTTCCGATTTTTGTGAAAAAGGCTTATTAGGGTTGAATCTAAACTGTGCAGAGCTGTGGCCCTCCAGGAACTGAGTTTGACATCCCTAATTTAAAGCCTAGTTCACCCAAAAATTCTGTCATCACTCAAACTCATTCCAAACTTGTGTCATTTTATTTCTATTGCGGAACATAAAAAAATATTTTGAGACATACAATTGAAGACATTAATCACCATTGACATCAACAGTTTGATTACCAACATTTTCCAAAATTTCTTCATTTTTGTTTCAAAGAAAGAAAGAAAATGATGTATGTTTGGAACAATATGAAGGTGAGTAAATTGACAGAATTTTAATTTTCATGTGAACAATCTAAGGCTGTTCAGAAACAAAAAATTTTGGATAACAAAAATTCCCTTAACATGCAGAATCTATAGTAATCTTAAAAGTAACCTGACATGCAAGTAATTATATATACAGTAATTTATAAATTGTAGTGCACAGTTTAAAATGGGTGCTGTAATTTAATAATAATAATATAATAATATAGTGATGCATTGTCAAGTATGGTGACCCATACTTGAAATTGGTCCTCTGCATTTAACCCATCCAAGTGCATGCACACAGTAGTGAACATACACCCGGAGCAGTGGGCAGCCAATGTTCCAGCGCCCGGGGAGCAATTTGGGGTTTGGTGCCTTGCTCAAGGGCACCTCAGTCATGGTACTGCTGGTGCGGGAATTGAACCGACGACCTTCTTATTACAAGCACGACTCTCTAACCATTAGGCCACGACTTCCCCAGTTTCAGTTTTCAGTCATTTCAGTTTATCATTTACAAAACGACAACAAATCCATCTTCCTCCATTGCCCCCTGGGGCAACAGTAAATGACGACTCAGATCTACGTGCCACGTGTTTAGAATGTCATGGGTACTGGAGCTTCCCTGTCTGATGGCTGGATTACAGCCGAAATGCTGTTGGGAGGTCCGATGCCTGTGAAGAGGGATGCTGTGGTCAGTGTGAGCTGTATGAGCGAGACAAGGCTGAGAGTGATAGGACGCTGATGAAATTAATGAGTTGGGCCGTCTGGCCCATACTTGGGGCCTGTAGGAAATATTAACATAAGGCTGAGAAGAATGAGAGGCGGCTGAAGAACCCAAATGTCGGGGCATGCGTTTGATGGGGCTCTCTACAACCATATCTACATCTTCGCACTCAGAGCCATTACCTAAACCATAAGCTTTCATTATCATAGGTAGCCCTGGATAGCTTACAGAGTGCGTACTATCAAAATAGTGTCCCGAGCTTGAGGAACTGCAGCTTTTTCGTCTTATGTTGTTATGCTGGTTTGCAGGTTTCACTGTGATGATGAGGTTGCGGCTGTTGGCGATCATCATGTCGGTTACCTGATCCAAAGACTTCCCCATAACATCAATACCATTCACTTCCAGGACCTGGTCATTAATGGCCAGCAGTCCCGTGCAAGCCGCCAGTCCACCAGGTACTATGCGGGAAATAAAGATGCCTGGAACCTTTTCCAGACCGTAAGGAGTAACTCTGACAGTGGTACCATCACGGATGTAAAACCCCAGGGGTCTGTCCGAGCCCTGGCGATACAGACGCACCTTTCGGTGGCATTCTGGTATGATGTCCACATCAATGATGGACGAAACAGGACGGAAGTTGTGTGGCACGCTGATCTGAAATGGTGTTTTTCGCTGGCTGACAGGTTTCTTTCGCTTTGTTGTATCTTCAACACCTGTGATATCCTGGTCAACTTCCTCTGTAAAACAGTGTGGGAAGTAAGTTGAGCGAAGGATTTTCTGCTATTCTGAAATTCTGAAATCAAAGATGATTACAATTATATTTTTAACTTGTATTTTAGTGTCTTCGCACTTTGCTATGATGTTGTCTGTAGAAGTGCCTTTCAACTTGAATTTAAAAATTTAACTGCTTAAAATTTTAGCTTAAATTTTATTTATTTGCAGTAAAACATTATTTATTTATGGAGGACCGAGTAAGCCCAATTTAAAAATAAATAAAAAATAAATTAAATTATTTGAACATACAAACAAATGAATAAATGCCCTAATGAAGTAAACAAATTTTTTCACTAAATTTACCACATAATTTATATATGTGCTAATTATTTCCATATTTTTACATTTATTTATTTATTCTTTATTTATATTTCTGTTTATATTTATTCTTACATTATTTCCAGAATTATTTCCATATTACTGTGGAACTTCTGGCAGAGATCACATGAACTAGGACCGAAAGCAACAAGATAATCTACTGTATCTGACAAACAAACACACCACAAGGGAATACAAAGCAATTATACTCAAGTACATGATTCCTAAATAGATAAATTCCTTCCTTTCTCTTATTCCTTTGCTTCAAAACGTTAAAAAGAAAACTAAAAAATGCCTTGATTAAAGTCTTAAAATTATATTTTCCATATAATGAAATATCCACAATTTGTCTCCATTCAGAAAGAAGTCTTGCTGTATTAGTATAAGAATTTATATCCATGTTATGTGTTTGGAAAATAGTGCCCTTTGGTACATACGTACATAACATTACGATAATTATGTTGAAAGGAAAGAGGATATCAATGTGTGTGGAGCAGAGAGTATTTAAAAGGAAATTTGAGATATTTAGAGTTAGCTTCTCTACCCTTCCCATATACCTTGAAGCTGAATGAAGATACGCAGTAAAGATTGTGTGGAGGTCACAGCTTTGCAAAAGTTGTCATCATTATTGATGGGCAGCAGCTCTCCTTGGACATCTGCATAGCCGATAAGGACATCCATTTGCCATAAGTGATGTAAACGCACAATGAGCCTGTGGAAGTCTTTATACCTGCCTGGCTCACAGCAGTCCAGGGAAAACCTCCTGAATTCTGCACCATACTGTAGAGAGATAAGTTAAATTGTTTGAAAATAATGTAAGCTATTTGAACACACAATATCTCAATCACACTTTTATGTACTGGACAAGACGAAGTGAATGAGCTGGGGCGGCATTCATTCAGCTGAAACAATGGACATATTTTAGAAGTGAGCCATTTCTGGATATTGTGTAGGTTCTGATTGTTTAAGTTATTGTTTACAAAAGGTATTTCCCCTCAGTCTAATAATACTTAAATAAGAGCGCCAAGATAACCACTGAGACACATGTAAGACACCTTACAAGAACTCTGTGAATGAATTTCAAATCTGGATGAAGAATGAGTAATTCCAAAAAGATTCAATAAAGTCTCATAAAGGAAATGCATACCGCCAAAACAAAGATAATGTGTGGCAATATAACAACTGACAGATGCATGGTACAGATCAGTAATGAGAATAAAAGTATATGTCAACTTACTTTACTTTTCACCTCGAGGACTGAACAGCAGCGCAGAGACTGAGACTTTCTAAGCGCCCGGTTCATGTTGTCCGATCAGCGGTCAACTAGCCACTAATCGCCAACCACTCGGGTTTTGTTTGGCTCTGCATGACAAAATAGCGTTACGTGTTCGCATCACTGAAAATGCGCAAAAGCAAAAGGAATGGCTTGTCAAAAGACGGGACAACACGGAAACTACGACACTTCCCAGACACAAGTAGATTATATGTGTCTCTTATTAGTCTTCTGTGGGCTATTTGGTATCGACAGATCACTTAGATAAACATGCAATAATTTATTATTATTGCTCACTATATATATAATAAATATTATAATAATAAATTATTATTATTGCTCACAGCCAGTTGACTACAAAATTTGTGAAGAAGAAATAATAGACGATGTATATATATATATATATGTGTGTGTGTGTGTGTGTGTGTGATAAACTAAAACTGTATATTTTAATATTTTTGATAATTATTTTATCTTAGGATATACAGTCTTCGTTTAGTGTCCCTGCCTGACTCTCTCTCTCTCTCTCTCTCTCTCTCCATATATGTACAAATTTAGCTACATAGAAGTGACCTATAATCCACATAATAACATGTGTGCTCTATAAAGTATGAAAAGACACCATACATTACTGTATTGTGAAATGTATTTTTGAGTAACTCTTTCTTAGCATCAGGATCTTTTTTTAATTATCAGAATTGTTAGAGATTTTGTTGGAGAGGAAAAATATATTAATTTATACTCTGCTGTTCAATTTAACACATCCTTTAATATTCTATATTAAGAAAAAGTATAGATGAAACATGATGACTCATACGCACAAATCACAAAACAATCACAAAACAAAATAAAATGATTACTAAATCTATTAGTATTTTCTATGTTTTGCTGGTGAAAAACAAAAGAGGAACAGATGGCTCTGTGCTCTGGCTCTATGCCTTGACTTCATCAGGAAGCTGGCCTCCAGTTACAGCAGCCAAGGCATTGGTCACCATCCTTTCAACCATGATCTGTGAGGTCTCCACAGTGTGGGTTCCTACATGAGGCAGGACAATGACATTTGGGAAGGACAGCAGGGGATGATCCCTGTATATAACCAAGAAGCATATCATTTATACTACAACAGTGCTGAAAAAATATTTACTATCCTACTTGCAATTTTACTATCCTCCTTATAGTTACTAAAGCAAGTTTGTTAAACAAAAACGTGAAAGCAAAACAAACCTGGGAAGTGGTTCAGGATACGTGACATCTAAAGCAGCTGCTCGTATCATTTTCTTCTTGAGAGCATCCACTAAAGCATCTTGGTCTACTACCAACCCTATGATAGGACAAGTAGTTCTCAAACAGGGCTGTTTCTGTTTAATTCAATTGCTTTGTACCAGCCTATTACATTACCTCTGCTAATGTTGATAAAAGTGCTACTGGGTTTCATCATGGAAAACTCTTTGGCACCAATCAGTTTGTGCGTCTGAGGGGACAGATTGACCACCACCATGACGAAGTCTGACCTCTGTAACAGCTCTTTCATGCTTGCACAATATGTGGCCCCAACTCCTCTCTCTTCACTCTCAGGCCTGAACATATAAAACACTGTGAAATTCTCTGAGAAAGTCTCTTAAGCTCACCAAGGCTGCATTTATTTGATCAAAAATACAGCAAAAACAGTACTATTGTGAAATATTATAATTTTTAAATATCTGTTTTCTATTAAGATATATTTTTAAATGTAATTTTTTATATATATATGATGGTAAAACTGAATTTTTAGCAGCCATTACCCCAGTCTTCAGTGTCACATGATCCTTCAGAAATCATTCTAACATGCTGATTTGGTGCACATTTCTCATTTTCTTATTTTTATGAATTTTGAAAGCAGTTGTGCTGCTTAATTTTGTTTTGTGGAAAATCTTTAGTGAGTTTTTACAAAAGATACAATAAGGTCTTTTGTAACATCTTATGGTTACTATTAATCAATTTAATGCATCTTTGAATAAAAGCAAGAAACTCACTGACCCTGAACTTTTGACCAGTAGTGTATCAGTGACTTTTTCAAATATTTCAAAGCAATGGCTAACCACTTCATGTCCAAGTGTACATAAAAATGATAGTTTATGCATTACTCAAGCTGGTAAGCTGTTTAGTGACAGTGTGAATATTTCAATCAAAGTCCAACAGATTCACCTTCGATTCCTATTGTGGTAAAGGATTTTCATCTCAAACCCTTGAGCTCTCTTGGCTATTTTGTATCCTATTCTGCCCATGCCGATGATACCTAAGGTGGCCCCGGTAACATCAGTCCCCATTGAAGACTCTGGAAAATCATCAGAATCTCGGAACTTGGAAAAAATGTGCCCTGCAGAGAAAAAGAAATTCACAATGGATTCACTGAACAATATGACAAACCAGGAAGTATAGAAAGCAAACTGCATCTCTCACCTTCAACAATCTTCCTTGCAGATGCCAACATCAAACTCATGCCAATATCCGCAGTGGCATTATCTACTACATCAGGAGTGTTGGAAACTTTGACTCCAAAGCTATTAATCAGACGAATATCAAGGTGGTCAACTCCTACCCCACCATTAACAACAGCTTTGAGGTTAGGCAAAGACTGTAACAGGTTTTGGTCAACTTTTAAAGCTCCAGCACCCCAAACAAACACTGCCTGGATTTTGTCAGCGAAGTTTTCTTTCCTCTGCACAAACTTCTCATATGGGATTATAGTGAAGTGTTTCTCAATACAAGGTTCAAAACACTTGTAGATGCCTCCTGGTGCTCCAAGTGTGGTAGCTAATATGCATGGTTTCTCCATAACCTGTGAGAAAATTAGCCCGTGCTAGCATAAATGAGCAATACTTATGTAAACAAAGCAACAAGCTAACGCAAAATGTCTTTAAACCTCTTATATGAAATATAATTCTTTCTCACCACTTGTGTTACAGTCGATCGCTGGATAAGTCTCCTTGTCATGTGCAACATCGTATTTTATTTTCCAGACGTGGTTAATCAAGTACCGATTAAGACCAAAGGTGGCCTCCTGAAAATCATTATATAACCGTTCAGCCTTACAAAAAAAAAAAAAAAAAAAAAAAAAAAATCAGGCCACTGCCAAAAAACAACAACAACAGAAGCCTGCTTAAAACTGTTTACAAATCGTCTGTTTTCACGTTTCATAATCGGAGATTTTGATAGTTGCTGGTTACTCAATAACCAGAAGGGGGCGTTAGAAGCTCATGAATCGTATTAGTTGCCCATTTCTGTCACAAAATTGAGTACATAAAGTATGTAGTTGTTTGATGGACATGTGCTTCGTGTTTTTACTTGTACCCGATATTATTTCCAGATTTGACTTTTTATGAATTGTATGATTTCCTTTGATCACTAGCACTTTATAATGAAGGACTCAAATGCTTTGCTTTGACAACATTATTATTTTGGTTTAGATTATAGTTCATTTTGTATGTTTCATAGTAGATTAATTAATAAGCCCACTAAAATATTTTCTTAAAAAACCCACAAGTTTACAACACTATAACAATTAAATTGTGGTGATGAACCAAACATGTGAAGAGTGAATTTGCTAAAAATGAACATTTTAAGGCCATAAATTAAATGTTGGAGGCTTTGATAGCTCCGAGGGACACTGCATTAATTCCAGAACTGTTAGTAGCTGGCTATTAATGGCTGCAGCAGAGCTCCAGCTTTGCCTCCATCTGTTTGAAAATTCACATGTAGAGCTTCAGCATCAGAAATCAACAACCAAATAATTAAATATACTGAAACTCTACTCTGTGTTTTCATTTCCACTATAAAGGGCACGAAATGCATTTCTGGGCTATTATGTATTGTCTTAACAAACAAAGTGAGTCACAATTTGTTCATTTACTAGATGTTTCAGCTTTGGGTACTCTAATACAATGATGTCACCCCAAGTCCATCTGCTACAGTTGAAGGTATGCCACAATAAAGGTTCATATTTGAGTGATTATTCACCACACACACATTGTATAGGGTCAACCTATTAGTTATTTATGATGGTAGATAAATAATCCACAGAAACTGGATAGTCATAATACCTTGTTATATAAATACATTCATTTAACATCTGACTAACTCTTCAAGTAAACAATGCATATACTGTGGATCTACTAAAGCAGATCAATCTGTACCAACCTGAATTGTGTCCTGTCTTTGTATGGAAACTACTTCCTTGAGAGTTTGCTTGGTTTGGCAATCAACCAAAAATCTTTTCTGTTCTGCTGAGCACTTCTCTTCAAAGTCTAGTGCTTCACAATTAGCCTACATCTCTGACTCTGCCCCAGGGACAGGCATGTTTTAAAGTGATGAATTGATTCTCCTGCCAGCAGGGTGGCCCATTATTAGTGGTGAATTACAGCATTCATACTCTACTTAAAACCCTATTTTTTAGAACAAAATGGGAGAAAATACCGGACAAGCTCTTGTTTTGCAGACTTTAACAGGCTCATGTGATTTAACAAATCTAAGAGTAGTACAATTTTCCTCCTTTTTAAACTCAATGGACAAGAAAATTTAAACAGCCTTCAGCCATACGCTCATGAATTCAAGTGTATCCTAATAAATTCAGTGACTGTTATCTCACTTAAAATTCCAGATGTATGACATTTTGAAAAATAAAATGCATCTTATAAATGTTTTTTTTTTTCTCTAGTGGTCCTTTGTACAGTGGTTTAATTATTTGTATCCCAAAACCATTACCAACTTCTTTCAGTTTGCTTTTCCTGTCTTTGGCATTTATAACTCTAGCCAAAATCTCTGGCGTAATGAAATGGGCACTTGTGCTGTGATATGCCCCTGATACTTCTTGAGGTTATTTTTAACGCTGTTCCAATTAAAGAGGCCTATCTGCCCTCAGGCTCAGGCTGAATGATAACGTTCCTCTTGGTAGAAAGACAAAGAACAGACTTCAGCAGACCTTTAGCTGCACAATCACAGGAATATCCCATCTTGCTTTTTTTTCAGCCAAAAAAAAAAAAGGTTTGAAACCAAAGGAAAGGATATGGCAACAACAATATACATCTGAAACTTGAAATCAAGAGCAGCCTGTATATTTTTCTAAGCATTAAGGAGATGACATACCAACCAACCAATAAATAAATTCTCTAATATTCTCTCTAATTCTAATATCTCTAATATCTCTTTTGTCTATTTCTTCTCAGTTTTCTACTTCGGCACATTGTTGGCTCTTCTATGCTAAATTGGTTGTGATTGTGCTCATCTGTAAATCACTTTTGCTAGCTGTCTGCTAAATGAATCAATGTAAATTTAAATAAACTTGTTTAATAACTGAATATGATGCATTACTTTTTTTTTGCAGCAATTCTCCCTGTTGTCTAATTCAAATGAATGACAGTCAGAGCATTTCACACTGTAATGGGGAAAAATACCCCATCAGTTTTATCCCCATATACTGGGATTGCTGATCAGGGTGTTTATTTTTAGAAATAATCCCTGGATTATCACAGAGAGGGGTTTGCTATAATCCTTAAAGACTCCTTGATTTCACCAACATTGGCATAGTACAATGCATTCAAGGCCATTGGCTTCCAAAACTAGCAACTGTTATCATTTTATTTAAAGCAATGTAAAGGGAAAACGTGTATAGGTTTGAATCGTATGTTTCTGTAGGTTCTTTATTCACAATTTTTTGATGCTATCAGTTATAAATAATTTGTAACACCAAACTGAGACTAATTATAAGACAATTTCAATCTGACATTTGCATTTTGACTCTTGATCAAGATGCATGACACTGATTTTATTTTTCATTGTTTGCAAACTGGTGACGATGTTCTAATGCCATTTATGGTAATGTGAATCACCTAAGCATCATGACAATTCTAATAACATGTAAAAGACCCCAAAAGTGTTTATTTTGTATACACATTGTACACATTTACATATACATTTATGGAGTAAAAAGGCCCTTTCTTTTTTTAGTCCTTTTCATGCATCTTTGTTCCTCTGCACCTTCTTACAATCACTAATTATTACTGACAGCTCAGTCCAAAAATACTTCGTGATAAGATTTATAATTCAGACGGCTAAAATACGTTAAAAGCACAGATTCGTGCAATGTTTCGCGAGAGGCTTTTCAAATGTACCGCTAAACGTGCTGATGGTGAATGATAGGATGGAGCCTCCTATGAAAGACGCCACTAGGTCGCAGTAACATCGGTGCCATTGAGTTCACACAATATGAGGGAGCACAGCGGCAGCCAAAACCCAACTCTAGATTTTTCAAATTGGTGTGTTTGACTGTTTTGCACCCGCATAATGTAACAATAAACGATACATTACAACCTACGAGAATGGAAGCCAGACGCTGGCTTTTATTTTGACTGCAAGACTGTTTAGCTTTCAAATGGAAGATTGGCTACTCCAGCTCATTTCGGTGGATATGTTGCCGTTGTTTTTTTTACACAGACCCTCTCTAATCGCCATGGATCTTCGGATTTGGATTCTTTTACCTCTTTGGTGTATTGAGCTGTGAAAAGAAGCCAGGCTACGCCGATCGACCGGGATACAACATTCTCTGCCTACCTCGACATTTTGCTACCAGGGATTTAAATAATCACGTGCTACAACAACGGAAAGATTTTTTTTTACAATCAGAATTGATGTGGCCGTCTGACCTTTAATGAATTCAATCTGGAGGGCAAAATGAATAGGGAAAGGCCGAAGAGAAATATCATTCAAAAGAAATTTGTAAGTGCAAATTTGACGTTTAATCCGTTGCGTGACCATCGAATTCAGCGGCAGCTGCCTGTTAATTTGCATTAATCACATCGCTGTTGTCCCCCGTTTTAAGTTATCATCAGGTTTGTGACAGAATTAGGTCAGATGTTATAAACGACCAGTCCATGAACCATCTTCTATTTGAATTAGAGGTTAAAGACAGGCTAGCCGATCCGTATCTTGCTGTTGACCCAAATAATGCATTGGGCTTTTGAAGTGTACCTTGTTACGTTTCGCATTTCCGGTGTCTGTGACATGTTACTATGTTGATTTCCACTGTCAGTTTTGTCATATAGTAGCTCCAGTCGATGTAGACGACCGTCTCGCGACACTATAGCCTGGTCAGTTTGTGGTCATGTGTGTGTGTTTGCGGTCATCATTCTGTGTGTGTGTAGGTTGGTTTTTCAATGTCACGAGAACTTAGCTTGTCAGATCGTGGGCAGATGCTTGTATTGTGGTTAAGGCTGAGGTAGTTTACAGCCTGTCTCTGACCTCCTACTGGTTAGATGCTGTAAGCAAACTGACCTCTTTATTATATATGTAAGAGGTATGCTGAAACTGTCCCTCCAATCCCTCCTGCTGTCACATTATCAGATGTGTCTGTTGTAGTCCAATTAAGTAATCGAGTCAGGAGTGATCAAACTCATCTCCTAGTGAGATATTAGGGTTATTTTCTCTTGTTTGGCCCATCATCCCGATCTACTAAGTAATCCCAATCACTGGCATTCAAACCAGATCTATTATAGTTAAAAAAGGCTACATGAAATCAAATAAACATTAACTTAAATAAAATGATTGTTTACTATAAATAAACAGGTATAAAGATATTATGATATAAATAAAATACTTATTTTTAGCTAGTTGCCAAGGCAACATTTCTCATTTTTATTTAGCTTAACTTTATGTACTGAAACTGTAATAACAATTAATAAAAACTATATAGACATAGGACCAAATGACAAAAAAGCTCAACAAAATAACTAAAAACATAAAATAGAATAAAAAATGGAAAATATAAAAATAAGAATATAAAAGCTATAGTATGTCAATGATACTAAAATAACATTTGATCGAATTAAATCAGTGGTAATTAAAAATCCCTGTATTTTATAGTAGTAAAATGTTGGTCATGTGGACCAGGTCACCATTTCATCTGTGTACGTGTTGTATTGATTTCAAACAATTAGATTTGTTATTGTTTGATAGGTCTTCAAGGTCTAAACTATTACTTAAACTTGCATCTATACCAGCAGTTGTCAGCCTTTTACCTCCAAGGCCTCTTTTGTCAACAGCAATATCTGAAGGACCTCCTCAATGATATATTCTTTATAAAATGCTTATGACATTTTATTAATTTATATTTCTTTTTTTTTTTCAGGTGTAGAAATTACACTTAAAATGAGAATACCTCATATATCCAGGTTTTTCAAGATGCGTGGGAACAATTGGGAAGCCTGGTTCTTCAAAGAAAAACAGCTGTTGAGGGGTGAATTAAAATAAGACTTCATTATTTTAGTTATTTCAGCTTATTTTAATGTTGTTTTTTTTGCCTTACTGTAAATACTTTTAAGTCACCTTGAGGTCCCCTTGGAAGCTTGCTGCTGTCCCCTTGTGAGCCCCAGACTCTTTGTGGAGAACTACTAATCTACATCCCTTTGAATGTAATCTTATCTAGGAAACATTATAATCCATTTTGAGCATAAGAAAACAGGCTCCAGGACAAAATGCTGACATACAATTCTAGATTTAAAAGCAGATTCCAGCAATAAAGAAAGAAAGAAATTGAATAACAGCAAAGTATTCAAATTTATGATCTGGCATTCTTTGAGGGTTACCATTTCATTCAGTTGCTGTCTGATGTCTATGTTTACACTGACTCTCTGATGTTTAATTGTCACATGGCTTGAAGTAGAAGCTCTGAACATTGAGGATGGTTGTATGAGGCTGGGAATGATCAGTTTAAAGATGATAGCTTATTTGTATGGTGCTCTCTGCTATTGGCTTTAGTTGGTATTCGCTGTAATTCATTGCAATCCTGTGGATCAAATACAGCTGTCACTTAGATGTTTAGATATGTGACGGCACTAGCACAAACACACTTATAACACTTCATGCTGAAACCAGTCAGAGTTCAACGCGAAGGTAATTTTATGAATAAACCTCTACTGTTTTTGAAAAGGCAAGGCTATGAATATAAATAGCTCTTTGTGCATATTGAGACTAGGAATGTTTTACATTCTTTCTTCTCTCTTGCCAAACCGGATATGGTTGGTTATTAAATCAACAAAGGGATCAAGCGATTTCTGATTAGGACTGCATGATTCAGCAGCAAAGTTGATATGTCACTTTCCATTGTAAACCGGCCTGTATTTACACAGTAACTCCTCTGTTGCAGTTCCCATTATGTCGTTTGATCTCATTCTTTCTGTTCAAGAATATTACACAAAGTCATTCAGGATTAGGTGAGGTTACAGCACACATTATTACTGAGGATTATTGTAACATTATTGAAGTGTAGTATAAATGAACAGGCTGCAGAAATGAAGAAGGCTGTAAGAAATCGCGTTTCACGCTTTCTCCCAAGCACCATATGTGAAAACAAATCTATTTAATGTGACAACATCAGAGCAGAAATTGGCAGATATATATCGCTCTGTGTTTACAGTGAGCACAGGCCTGCCGCACATGCCAGAGATGGCCATATAAACTGGAAGCTCTTGTGTCCCACACATTTTCTTTGGCCTCAGCAGTCAGAGATATTTGATATATGTTTAGCTCCTTTAGACTCATCCATGGCATTGGTTTGCTTCACACAGTAACAGAGAACTAAAGCCCATGCTACACTGACCCAGTTTAGGTAGCGTTACATTTACAAACACTAGAAAGACTAATTAATTCAAAGTGTTCACTTTAAATATTTAAAAAAAAATCTTGTTGACTGTTATTGCAAATCTTGAATAACTGGTTTAATGGGGAGGCTTAACTGATAAGAAGCCAGGCTGTTAACTCAAAAACTGTAGGTTTAATCCTAAATAAGGGTGATGATAATCTATGTCATTATCGTTTTTAAACATTTGGTCGTCATCGCTGTAACTGACAGAGACATAATGGACCTTTAATTTAGTCACAGTCTGTTTTCACTTCAGTCACTGCATTGGTTTATATGTCTCAGTGCAGTTCAAGGATTTTGGTCTGCGTTCGTATGATATATGAGTGCTAATGTGGTTTGAAATTTAGGGCCTGAGGAAATACTTGGTCACACTTTATATTACAGTGTTCATTTTACTGTGTATTTACATAAGTAATGAATAATACTAATGGACTACATGCACTTGCTGGTTAATTATTTTGTAGAGCTGACTGTTAGTATATAAATCATAGTAACATATGAGATGCTGGCACTAGAAAATTAATTGTTAAATAAGGTCATGTTGGTGCTATAACACAGTAACAACAGAACTGACATGGCGTTGGATGTCATTAATTCATCATTCATCATATTGATCTCATAGCTTCACCTACGTGAATATTTTTTATGAATATGAATGCTTATCCTGACACTATTTTTTAGGGGAAAAAATATAGTTTTGCTCAGCAAGTATGCATGAAATTGATCATAAGTGACAGTAAAGACATTTATTCTTAAAATAAATTTCTATTTCAAAAATATGCTTTTCAACTTTATCAAAGAAGCCTGAAAAAAAGTATCACAGTTTACAGAAAAATATTAGGCAGCACAACATTGATAATAATAAGAAATGTTTCTTGAGCACCAAATTAGCAAATTAGTGTAACAGAATGATTTATAAAGGATCTAAAATATATATATAGCATTATATAGAGCATTTTTATCAGGCTCCTATATTTATGTTGTTATTTCACTTTAATTGCATAGAAAAGGACCTACACATCGCGTAAAATTAGAATAAAATTACTGATCCTAAACATAGAAGCTTGATAAAAATGCTCATTTTAGATGAAAATTTCAGATGGTACTTAGAGGCTTTTGCATCTGAACTCTTCATACATATATATATATATATATATATAAAATTTGCGTTTTAATAATAAATTTGCATTTATGTAACACCTGAATCTTTGTAATGTCAACGCCGTTAAATCACTGGATAATATTCAGCTGTGATAAGTTGACAAAAAAGCAATGGAAAATGATTAACATTGCATGTTCTGTCTACTACTGTACAGCATCATTGCATTTTATCTGTGTAATGAAATTTTGTGGCTGTGTTACAATAAAACAAAGGATGATGTAAAAATGTAAGCTTGTAATGGCTGCTTCATCCCTCCGTCTCAGATGTGCCCAGCTGTGCACTAATTGATGCAGTCATCCCAAACTCCAAGGAGACATATTGTATCAGAATGGGCTTGCTAAATTGGGTATAGTTATTGCTGTAATGTTATTATCAAGAGCTGTTTTTATCAAGAAATGTGTCTGGCTTTTGTCTGTTGATTTAACGGCTTTTTAATTTGTTTTCTTGAGAATACATAATAATACTCTTAGATGTCATAAATAGAAATTTGATGTATTTAAAGGCTTCAGGAAAACTTAGATAAGCATATATTGCTGCATTTACTGTAGTGTATTCTGGCTTCTAGTATGTGTTTCAATGTACTTCAAATGCAAATAACCTTAAAGCCAAAGGGATTCTGTTTGTTTGCTGCTTCAAAGCATTCTTAGCTTAAAAGTAATAGCTTTATGTTCTCGAATGAAAGAAACATGGGTGAAAATCAGTGCAAGGTGATTCCACCAGCGTCTGTTGTCCCTTGAGACTTCATACTACTGTCATGCGTAGTACTAGATCACTGAGTTTTAAATTTATTTTAAATCATCCAACTGCAAGCATATTGTTTAACGCTGCTCATGTGTATGGAAATAGAAGGAGGAAGGTGCATATGGTAAAGCGGCCAGGTTTGCCACTGGCATTCTCCTTTTGTCATGGCAGGAAAAGGGATTGTCATTGGGTGGGTCTATGCTTCCTTGGCTCCGTCTGCAGCAATCTGTCTTCACAGCTAGGTGAATGTGTAGAGAATGCTGTCACTGGAAACAAAGTCTCCTTGATAAGCTAACCTATAAGATGCAGAGCTACAAACAGGCTTGTGGGAACTCCCCTGAGCATTGAGTCCTTTGTGTTTGTACAGTCAGTGTGCCACAGCGCTGAACCTGGGAAGACCAAAACATTTATTTGCAATGCAAGCATAAAGATCAGCAGCTCTGTTATACTTTATGTGCTTTTGGGGAGAATTTATAATGTGTTGTTCATCATTTTTCATCAGGACTGTATGTGCTTTAACAAAGCTAAGATTTTTGGAGACGCAAATGCACCATTCTGAGGAAATGTGTTTTTTTTTTTGTTTTTTTGCAATTTGTCACTCTGTGCGGGTTATAGTAGTAAATTTTCCTGAAATGTCTGTGCAGTTTGTTGAATCCTTCTTTCTTCTGCATCCATATTGAAATTCTGGCTGATAAAGATAAGCACAAAAATTATTTTCATGTTGCGTCCAATAACTGAGAGGAAAAAAGGATCCACACACACAAAAAAAATAAGCATAAGTGTATGTAGATTTATTCCACTGAGGCCATAAAAAAGTGGCAAGGGCAAAACGTTTTCGGGTTCAACCTTTTATCAGTGCCATTCCTGAGAAATGGCTGATATTATTAATCTATACTACACTGTAAAAAATGACTTTTTGAAGTTGTAAATAAAGATTATTGGAGTATGTTTTACAAGAAAGTACTATTTCAGTCGTTCTACTTCAGATCTTTCTGGTGTAGTTAAAAAAATACAAGAAATAAAAATTTAATACTAAAAAAACTAAATAAATGATTTTGTGAGTTATACATTTACCCTCACAACAATATATTGTACAGAATGAAAAATAATATAATAACATAATAAAAATTATGATCATTAATAGATATGAAGATGAAAAATGTGAACTTTTATTTTGAAAAGGCTTTTGAAGAGTTAAACATTGCAGTAATCTACCTTCAGGTTAGTGCTAGATGATGGCAAAATTCATTTACAATTTAAAATATGCAGCAACAGTTTAATATCCAATATTGATGATAAATATTGAATATCTACCTACAAATGAAAAACCACATATAGATATTCTCAGATAACGGATATAAACCAGGTATGTCATGCACAGTGTTGGACTTGTTACTCAAAAAATGTAATTTACTACTTGTTACTCTTTACTCCTTTTAAAAGTAATATTATGTTACTTATTACTTTCTGGCAACAGTAATTAGTTACACTACTAGCTACATTACCTTTCCTTCACGCCCCACAGAAGTTGTAATTGCGTATCTTACCCAAAAAATCCTTCTGAAATATTACTAACAATATATGTCTGCCTCATTATTTGTAATGCCAGAGTAAAGTAATGCCACAACTTCCATAATGCCACAACTTGCACATCAGTGTTCAAATCATCTTTTCTTCAGACAAAATCAATGTAATGGCAATATTTACATCTGTTGAATGTAAGCTTTTCCATATTCCAAGCTTGCCTGCTGCTCTGGTGACTTCACGAGTCATGAAAATTATGAAAATAAATCTAGGAATTATTGGATTGTTGGATTTCAAATCAGTAGGGGTTGAGGCATCAAAAGTAACTAGCTGTTTTATGGATGGTAACTAATATTATTACTGAAATCTTATTAGTAATTAGTTACACTACTAGCTGCTGAACAAAAAAGTAATATTATTACTGTAACTAGTTACTAGTAACACTGGTCATGCATCCCTGTTTACAGTCCCTGTAAATTAATTTCTAGTTCCATGTTGCTTTTCAGAAATATGTGACCCTGGACCACAAAACCAGTCTTAAGTAGCACAGGTGTATTTGTAGCAATAGCCAAAAATACATTGTATGGGTCAAAATTATCATTTTTTCTTTTATGCCAAAAATCATTAGAATATTAAGTAAAGATCATGTTCCATGTAATATGCTTTGCTAAGAACTTCATTTAGACAACTTTAAAGGCGATTTTCTCAATATTTAGATTTTTTTGCACCCTCAGATTCCAGATTTTCAAATAGTTGTATCTCGGCCAAATATTGTCCGATCATAACAAACCATACATCAATGGAAAGCTTATTTATTTCAGATGATGTATAAATCTCAATTTCGAAAAACTGACCCTTATGACTGGTTTTGTGGTCCAGTGTCACATATTTCATATTTTTGGAGTAGTTCATTTTTCTTTGTGAATACAGTAGATGTGTGACACTGAGGGATGTTGAATGGCTTATTTGAGAAGCTTATTCCAGTCATCATTTACAATCGATTGCCTTCTTGTACTGTGCTGATAGGCCGCTTTTAACATCAGGTTGTTGGCCCTGGGTAAATAATAGATCTGTTTTTTCTTTCATGCCAGCTTGCTTTTGTTAACATTAGTAGTAAGTCAGCTGTGTGTGTGTGAGTGGCCAGTGACTGGTCTGAGACAGATGGGTAGCAAGGTCAGATTTGATATGTTGGCAGGCTGGCCCGCAGCCCGTCTGCTCCTGCTGCCCTGTTTAAATTTGATCTGTGCGAAGCAGCGCTCACAGACCCAAGTAACATTGGTGAGCACTGCCTGAATCAGTGTCTGTGCAAAACTTCAGGTTAAAGCTTTCCCAATAATCTTCCTGATTATAACGCAAGTTGCTTTTAGATTCAAGCTGTTGAAATCCATAAGGGAGCAATTTACTCATTAAAGCCATCATGTTTAATAAAAGCCATTTGACAAGTTATCTGTATGCAAGTCAATCCCACACACTAGAATTAAACAAGCTTCAGTCTGCAGCCTATTATTCTGCCATTATTGCTCTGACTTTGTTTGTTTTTTGCACTTTGTTGCTGTTGTGATGCCTTACTTGATCTTTGGATTATAGACTCCCAATGTAAACATGTAAAAAGTCCTCTAATTCAACCGATATATATGGCTAGCATGAAAGATCTGCATTGTGCTTATGGTGACAGACTTATCCTCATGACTTCAGACACAATACACCTTTATCAATAATTGACAGGGTTGCTGGCAGCGTAATAAAAACCAGCACACAGTTTAGAGATGTGTGGTGAGAGATGCTGGTGTAATTGTAAGAGCTGCTTGGAGCTACGTGCACAAATAGCGAACTGATATGGTTAAAGGCAGATGCATATGAGGCCGTTATCACAGAGGAACTGATTATGACAGTTAAATGAGCAACATGAATCTTGTGTTTAATTGATTTTAGGAGATACTGGACTCATCTGTGATTAATCTATCGATATGAGATCTTGCCTTAAATGGAAAGTTCTATACTGTACATTAGCGCATGGTGTATTTTATTTGGATAAACGGGCATGTTTAGTGATAATACAGGAGTTACATTGTTGCTTTTCTTTTATGAGGTGCATGTCAGGCCCTCTTGATCAAATAATAGAGCAGGATATCCTAGAATCATTCACTTAACTGTCAAATTTAAAGCATCAAGCAAGCAAATTGCATTTGGAATTGGCAGTGGACCTTGTGCTGGCATAAAATCAGTGAATTTGGTCATAAATCCAGAGTGCTTCTGTCCTCTAGTAATGCACAGGCTTTGTGCTTTAAAATCTAGTGGGAGATAGAGCCCTTTATCAGTCTCGTGATTTAAGGAGAAAATCACAGTTTAAATCCATGTCAGAGCAATGACATTCGTAATATTCATGTTTATATATATATTTTTGTATTTTATACACTATCATTCCAAAGTCTTTTGTGAAAGAAATAAATGCTTTTATTCAGCAAGGATGCACTGAATTGAGCAAAAGTGACAGTAAAGTCATTTACATTGTTACAAAGATTTCTGTTTCAAATAAATGCCAATCTTAATATAATAAAATTGTAATAATATTTTACAATACTACTGCTTTTAATGTGTTCAGATCTAAGAATTTGGTGAGCATAAGAGACATTTGAAGAAAGTTTTAAAAAATCTTTCCGACCCAAGTAATGTGTGTGTATATATTAGTGCTGTCAACTGATTTAGAACATTTAACTAATTAATTAAGTTGGCTTGAAAAAGCCAACTTACTGATATTCTACTTAAGCTTCTTCTTCTTCTTCTTCTTAGACTAAATTTCTGAACACTACTCCTCCTAGAGCTTTCAAGCTGGAACCACCAAACTCAGCCCAACTGTTCAGACTGTTCTGACTTGAGTTGCTATATCTCTTTAGACTGATCAGACTTATGGTTTTCATAAAAATGAAGATTAAAAATCATAAAAATCCCATAGACTTACATTGACGGAATGTTCAAATGAGCCAAGACCTTGCAAGCTCCAACTGTCAAAATTCAAATCTAAACACACTGAAGCCCATTAGACTCAATCAGACTTCCCTTCTATGTACTATTTCTAACCCATATAAACTAATGCTTCCACTCTATCTAATACTATTTCTAATCTATCTAAAGCATGCTAGCAACATGCTAATCATGCTAGAAACACCATAGACATATATATATATATCTATGAGAAACACACTAATCATGCTAGCAACATGCTAATAACATGCTAATCAAGTTAAAAACAGGATAGCAACATGCTAGTAACTAGCTAACAATGCTAACAAAATGTTATTAACATACTAATCATGCTAGAAACATGCTAGTAACTTGTTAATCATGCTAGAAAAAAGTGAACAACATGCTATTAGCTTGTTAATCATGCTAAGAAAATGCTAGTAACATGCTAATCATGCTAGAATCATGCTAGAATCATGCTAGTAACTTGCTAATCATGTTAACAACATGCTAGTAACTTGCTAATCATGCTAGAAAAAAGTGAACAACATGCTATTAGCTTGTTAATCATGCTTAGAACATGCTAGTAACATGCTAATCATGCTAGAATCATGCTAGTAACTTGCTAATGATGTTAAAAACATGCTAGTAACTTGCTAATCATGCTAGTAACATGCTACTAACTTGCTAATCATGCTAACAACATGCTAGTAACATGCTAATCATGCTAGAGACCTGCTGGTAACTTGCTAATTATGCTAAGAATATGCTAGCAACATGCTAGCATCATGCTTGTAACTTGCTAATCATGCTAGAATAATGCTAGTAACTTGCTAATTATGTAAACAACATGCTAGTAACTTGCTAATCATGCTAGAAACATGCTAGCATCATGCTTGTAACTTGCTAATCATGCTAGAATAATGCTAGTAACTTGCTAATCATGTTAACCACATGCTAGTAACTTGCTAATCATGCTAGAATCATGCTAGTAACATGCTACTAAGTTGTTAATCATGCTAACAACATGCTAGTAACATGCTAATCATGCTAGAGACCTGCTGGTAACTTGTTATTATGCTAAGAACATGCTAGTAACACGCTAATCATGCTAGAATCATGATAACAACATGCTAATCATGCTAGACTCATGCTAGCAACATGCTAGTAACTTGCTAATCATGCTAGAATAATGCTAGTAACTTCCTAATCATGCTAACAACATGCTAGTAACATTCTAATCATGCTAAAGACATGCTGGTAACTTGCTAATCATGCTAAAAACATGCTAGTAACACCTTAGCAACCACCCCGGGTACTATAGCAACCACCTAGTAACCACCCCGGGTACCTTAGCAACCTCATAGCAACCACCCCGAGTACCCTAGCAACTGCATAGCAACACCTTAGCAACCACCCCGGATACCTTAGCAACCGCCTAGCAACACCTTAGGAATCACCCCGAGTACCCTAGCAACCGCATAGCAACACCTTAGCAACCACCCTGGATACCTTAGCAACCGCCTAGCAACACCCTAGCGACCACCCCAAGTACCCTAGCAACACCTTAGCAACCACCCCGGATACCTTAGCAACACCTTAGCAACCACCCCGAGTACCCTAGCAACTGCATAGCAACACCTTAGCAACCACCCCAAGTACCCTAGCAACCGCATAGCAACACCTTAGCAACCACCCCAAGTACCCTAGCAACTGCATAGCAACACCCTAGCAACTGCATAGCAACCACCCCAAGGACCCTAGTAACCGCATAGCAACACCCTAGCAACTACCCCAGGTAACCTAGAAACACCCTAGCAACCACCCTAGAAGCCACCCCAGGTACCCCAGCAATCTGTTTTTCTGTGTCTGTACGTCTGATAGACTGTATTGCCTTTAAAACATTCAAACTTTAATCTTTAAAACTATTTTACGTATTTCAAACTACTTCAAACTGAAAACCTTCAAACTTCAAGCTTTTAAAACTTTTACAAACTTCCTGGCTAGGCTTTTTCAAGCCAACTTAAAGTTTGTATCCAAACTTTACTATCTAGTTACTATTTTAATCATAAATATATCTTCACACTGAACCTCCAAATAAAGAAACAACATAAGACTGTTATATTTTAAATATTTGTTAATTGGCATTTTTTCATGAAATACTATGAATGAAGGTATTCCCAATACCAACACTGATACTGATGCCTCTGTGAAATAGATTTTTTAAAATCAATTTCTGGGGACAAAATGAGTAAGTATAGCCATTCAACATTACAGTAACATTTATGGCATCATTTAGATCATTTAGTAGGCCTAAACTGTTACAAATTTTTACAATTATTTTAAAATAATTTAAATTGATTTTAAAGCAATCTTCACATAAACACATTATAATAAATGTGTTTATAAATTTACCTGTGCCTTTAATATAGTGTGTTGTCAATAGTGTAATGTAGTAATATAGTGATGTTTCTGTCTCTGTCAATATCAGCTCTCTTTGTGCATTCATTTTCACAATAAATAAGAAAAGTACTAGTGTAAATATATATTTTAGTTGAAAATTATCACATTTTAGATGAAAATTATTATTGTTGTTATTGCTTTCTAGTAGCTTATTGTTTATGCAGTGTTTAAACCACTAGTTTAAAGTGGTTTATGTACAGATGAGATTTTGGGGGTTTTGTATTATAAGAGAAGTATTTCCTTTTCTGTCTGGCATTTTATTGATAGTGGCTTCCACTTTCTAGTGGCTCTTTTTGTGGGACCCTACTTGCATAATCTCATAAATAATACAGCTTGGCTCTGGCTCGTGAAATGTCATATTGTTTTGAGTTCACCCTGACAGGGACTTTCACATGACCGCCACAATAGACCTGTGGAAGAGCGTCTCCATGGTGACTAGAAGTTCCCCAGAGAGTGCCACTTTCTTCGTGTGCCATGGGGAGGCCCTAAGCTGGGGTCAAGCACTTCACATCGTCCTAATCATCTCAAGTATTTCACATTGCTGTCACTGGGGGGAGGGCAGCATGATTACGATTCTTGCACTCAGGATCAGCTGGCTAAAATAAGATACATTTGTAGTGATAACAATACATCACATATGTAAAATATCAAATCTGGCTTCATGAAAGGGCCAAATGCAGTGACAGTCATATGACATTCCTCTGTGTTTGGCCTCTGGCCTCTCAAGCTATAGAACTGCTTCCAGAGGGCTGACTCACTTCACTTCACTTCAATGCAGGAAATTGGGTGAATGTGAACAGTTCACGGGGTTACAGCTTTTTTTTTAATTTATTTTTTATTATTATTTTTTAAATGTGATGCTGCTGGAAAAAAAATGACATTATTTCCAAGTGTTCACCTCACACTTCATGGACAATATTTAATGTGAGCTATTTATGTGAACTAGTTTACAGTACATAAATAGTTTGTATACTTGTATCTATCTATCTATCTATCTATCTATCTATCTATCTTATAACTTATCTCTAAGTTACAAAAGCTAAAAGTAACTAATATGTAGACTTCAGGTACCAATATGTACCATTTAGGGGTAAATAAGGTACAGCAATGTACTTTACCTAAGTGACAGCTTTGTAACTTTTTTCTGAAAGTGTATTGTTTCCCATGTAGCTAGCCTGTTGGTGGGCAATTTATTGACAGTGCAACACTAGAGGACATGATTGAGACCAAGCTTGGTTGTTACCCCATTTCTGGTGATTTATTGTGATGGGCTAAACCAACTGACTGTTATACTAAAGAGATTTAACAGTTCATAAGAGATCACGTTACTGAATGAAAGACTTGTTTTGAGGCTTTAAGAGAAATGTGAAAAACAGTGAGGTTGTTCAGCTACCTAGTTTGAAAGATGTCTTACTACAGCACATTAGGTAATCTGTGGGGAACAAATGTTATACTAACACTGAGAGCATTTGTTGTGATTGCTTTTGGAGCATTCAGTAATAAAAGGCTTTCTGACACGTGCTAGAATGGAGAAACCGCAGCCAACTGCACTATTTATAGCACAGTCCTCTGTCTGTATATCTGTGGTTTCACAATGCAAGAATTAATTTTTTTCCTTGTCCACTCTCAGTGTTTGTCATTTCATTTATTTGACTATTGTTTGACTAATTAACCCAAAACGGTTTATTTAGAGAGCACATTTTTCTTGTGAGATGACTTTAGGTCACATCTGTTTCATTTTTAGAGCTCTGAAATGAACTTTTTTTTTCCTTTTGCAGGATGATAATGATGGGATCCCGTGGTCGGAGGAGAGAGTGGTCCGCCGGGTGCTCTACCTCTCACTTAAAGAGTTTAAGACGGCTCAGAAGAGCAAAGTGGAGAATGGCACTGGAATAGTTAATGGTGAGTATACATCTTTTCTAGAGCAGTGCTTTCAGCGATCTCGACTACAGATGGATACTGACCTTTAAACAGCTGCAGCAAAGATCTCACTCCTGTGTCCCTCAACATCTGACACTGCTGTGTTCAGCTGCCGTTTTGAACCCCTTTAGAGAATGATATGCTGAGAATATCATAACAGCGGCGCTAGAATGAGTTTTAAGACGTCACTATATGGCACTGATACTGAGCTCATGAATATTAATTAACTTCATGCTGACATTGGCAGGTAATCTTTCTAGTCTAATCTTGATAAACCAAGTCTTCACCTTGGTCATATTTACAAATTCATATCCTGCTCTTTGAAATCCATTAAATTTCATGCTACGTATACTACAAATACTTTTACATACTTATGCACATAAAAATACCCTGCAATTGTACTTTTAGTATACTAAACTGGTATACTTAAAGTATGCTAAATTGGAGCAACTAATTTTGTACTTAATTTACTTTAATTGTGTGGAAGTAGTGCTGAAGTCCAACTAAAGATATACTTAAGTATATTTGATTGTGCTAAAGTGGAACTATTGCAAGTATACTTGAGGTACACTTGAAATATCTTGCATTTAAAGACCGATATTATTCAATAGTGACATTAAAACACATTTTTGGCCTATTATTAAGAAGTGTGCATTGTGCACAAGTAGTATTCCAAATAAAGTTTAATTGTAATCTTTATATCAGTATATCTCAAGCGATGTCAGTAAATATATTAAAAGATTTGAACTATACTTAGTATAAAGTAAATGTATTTTAAATATATTACTTTTTTACTAGGGTCTATGCTGTTTTGGCATTGGCAAAGCCAGTTTTACGCTGAAATATTTTTAAAGTGCATTTTAATATTAATAGATGAATAATCCGCATATCGAATCTGTCAAAAAGGCCTATTTTGTTACATAATCGTAAGTTTGTTCTTTTAAAATAACAGTGATTCATTCTTCTTGATCAATTCATATGCACAGTTGAACATATTACATAATCTACTTGATGTATTCATCCTTCTGTCTCCTAAAATGCTCTGAAATGTGCAGTCTGATGTGGTATTTTGAAGGTGCATTGGTATTTGATGAATTATTTTAGCTTAGACGCTGAGATCATGAGCCAGCTGTGACACTCAGAGAGGCACATGGCGCTATGGGACTTTTCTTTATTTCCTCAGCTTCTCAGTGGTCCATTAGGACTATTATTGTTCTGCCATGATCACATTGAAAATATGTGAGCAAAGTAAATTATGCCCTGAATAATGCCCTCTCTGTATGGGTTTCATGTGCCGGGGCTGTGAAGCGCTCTCACTGCTCTCAAATCACTGCACTCTAATGGGGTGAACTCAATGACCTGCCTGCCTGTGTATGATGCAGTGCATCATCTCAGAGAATGTCAAGGGCATGAACAGAACACCTCACGAGCTCTCCGCTTTATGTGTGTTCAGTAACTAACACTTAAGGATTCCTTTGGAATTGCTTTGTAATCAAAAGCACTGCATTGTGATCATTACGTTCAGAGATTCTTTAACATTCTCTGTAATTAAAAGGCATCAGGCAGAATTCTAAAAATTGCAATAAATGGTGCATTAATCTTTGTGGTTAGAAGCTGAATTCTGATTCACAGGTTTCTGCTGAAGTTCACTTCACTTGACAGAATTTATTTCCAAATGCTCTGGAACATCATCAAACACAGACATACTTGTGTAAATAAATAAATAATTAATAAGTAATAAAGTAATCTCTCTCTCGCTCTTTTTATATACAGTAAACTGTGTATTTTGAAATGTCAATTTTAATACAAATATTTTTTTATGTATAATGCAAATACAGTGCCCTCCAAAAGTATTGGAACAGTAAAGACAAAATTGCTCTGTTGGCTGTGGAGTCAAGACATTTACAATTATGATTAAAAGATGACTATGAGACAAAACTACAGAATGTCACATTTTATTATTGGGTGATTCAACACATAGATGTTTTACCAGCTAAGAAGTTCAGCACTTTTAGAGTTTCATCCCTCTATCTGATGTGAGCATAAGTATTGGAACAGTTGCCTCACAGGTCTTTCTAAGTGATCAGCTGTGTCCTGTTGCATTAATTATTTAGTTATTAAAAGCAGGGAATGTTGTATCAGTTATATCCATTACTTCTGCATTCTGAGTCTTGCATTCGATGATGACACACAAACCAGGATGAAGACGAGGGTAGCTGACTTTGAGAGGAAAGCAAGCAATTTGGATGCTAAAAGAAAAGGACGAACTCAATTAGAGCTATAGCTAAAACAAAGGGCATGGAGAAATCAAGAGTCTGGAAACCACCAGCGACACCAGCAACCAACAACGACCTGATCGGCTGAGAAAAATAACAGTAGTTGATGACAGACAAATCATAAAAGCTGTGTCTGTAAAAATCACCAACAACCTCCAGAAAGCTGGGGTGATGCACTGACAATCTACTGTCCTCAGGAGACTTTGACACAGAATTACAGATGCTACACAGCAAGATGCAAACCTCTGACCAGCACCAAAAACAGAAAGACAAGATTCGAGTTTGCAAAAAAGCACAAAGGTGAGCCAGTAGAGTTTTAGAACTGAGTTTATGGACCGATGAGTGATGTGAAAAGATGAGTGATGGGAAAGCAAAAATGTGGAGAAAAAGTGAAGTGCAAATGATCCCAAGTATACAGTCTCATCTGTAAAGCATGGTGGAGGTGGTGTCATGGCATGGGCATGCATGGCTGTCTCTGGAACAGACCCTCTCAATTTTAATGATGACAATGTATGATGACAGTAGCAGAATGAATTTGAAAGGGTACAAAACCATCTTGCCCACCAATATTCAAGAAAATGCAATTCATTGGGAAGCACTTCATATTGGATCAGGACAATGACCCAAAATACCCTGCCAGTTCAGTCAAGGAGTTTATCAGGGCAAAGAAATGGAAAGTCTTAGATTGACTTGGGCAATCTCCCATTTAAATCCAATTGAACATGAATTTCACCAGCTGAAGAGGAGAGTGAAGGCAGAAACTCCCCAAAACAAGCAACAGTTGGAATTGGCTGCATTAAAGGCTGGGAAAAGTATTTCAAAGGATGAGATCAAGAGTCTGGTGATGTCTATGGGTCATAGACTCACTGCTGTGATTGTGTGCAAGGGATCTGCAACTAAACAATAGCTTTTAATCTTTTATATCTGCCTTATGTTCAACTGTCCCAATACTTATGCTCACATCAATGAGTGGGATGAACTCTAAAAGTGCTGTTATTTTTATTTGGTAAAACATGTATGTGTTGAAACGGCTAATAATAAAATGTGACATTCTGTAGTTTTGTCTCATATTCATCTTTTAATCATATTTGTAACGTCTTGACTCCACAGCCAACAGAGCAATTTTGTCTTTACTGTTCCAATACTTTTGGAGGGCACTGTATATTCATATAATATAAACATTTACAAAATATTAAATTTATAATTAATCATTTGATATTATTAATCAATTAGACTTATAAATGTATAATATATATATATATATATATATATATATATATATATATATATATATATATATATAATTAACTACACTAAGTATAGTTCAGATGTATTAACATATTTACTGACATATCACTTACTGATACAAACATTGTAATTAAACTTAATTTGGAGTATTACTTGTGCACAATGCACATTTCTTAATATCAACTTAAATATGTGTTTTATTGATACTATTGATGAGGACTGTATGATCTTTTAATAATATCGGCCTTTAAATGCAAGATATTTAAAGTGTACCTGAAGTGTACTTGCAATAGTTCCACTTTAGCACAATCAAATATACTTCAGTATATCTTTAGTTGGACTTCAGCACTACTTCCGCACAATTAAAGTGCATTGAGCACAAAATTAGTTGTTCCAATTTAGTAGACTTTACCAGTTTAGTATACCAAAAGTACAATTGCAGGGTATTTTTATAAAGTACATAAATATGTAAATGTATTTGTAGTATACTTAGCATGAAATAAATGTGTTTCAAATACATTTTAGTATATTTATTTTTATGATGGGGAAGAAGATAGACAATAACTCATGCACATATATTTATTTATATTTTTAGTTAATAGACTAAATGTTTATATTTGGCGGCTTAAAATGACTGAAATCTTAGATCAGTGTAACAGGACACTGGAGGCATTGTGATTTTCCCACTTCCTGTCAGTTCATTCTGAGTGTGCTCTTAGTCTGAGTGTCCACTTGTGTTTTTTTGACTGAATGACTTGAAAAATCCTGTTTCAAACCTCTTCTTCATTTCAGAGACCTTGAAAGGTTGCTGTGGGTGCTACGCCATTTAGATTTGTTTATTTGTGAACATATCAATGTCATAGGAATGTAAAAAAAAAAAATAGGATGGAGCAAATCATTTTCTTCTGTATTTATGTGTATATATATGGCTATTGCTCAAACTTCAACCACACCTCCTTTCCCAGGCTCCTTTGCAAATGGTCATTTGAACGGTTCGGGAGTGAAAGCTGGGCTTTTTGCTGGAAGCTGTAAGTCAGACCGGACACAACATGCAGTTCAGAGCAAAGACTGCAGCCATGAGTATTCAATAGAGGGGCCTGTCAGAAAGAAGTGAGTTTACTAAGACTTTTATGCTGTGTGAGATTCCAGCACAGTATATTGTGGCATTATAGTATGTCATCCAGTCCATTACTGCATGGACAAAATGTAGTTTTATGGGTGAATATATCATAATGCTTAAATTAGGTGGGAATATAACAGATCTAAAGCTGTAATTTCTAAAAAGATACAGTATGAAGTTACATTCTAGGCTAGTCCATACTGTTCACCAGCAAACCATCAAATCATGGAAGTCTTGCTTTTTAAGCCTGGTGGGGACATCCAAACATCAAAACACAACAAACTGTGCTGTTGGCCAATTAAAAATGACTTAGACTTTTTGGTGAGCTTTTGTATATCAGACCAAACTGCTTCCCTCTGCAGGTCTTCTATACGATTAATTAACATCTCTTTTCCTACCAAAGGATGTTTCTGTCTTTTTTCCTTTTGGATTCCAAAAATCTGGTTTGCGAACTAGTTTTTAGCCTCAGTAAAACATAAAACAAGCCATCAAATGAAAGATACTAAAAAAAACTAACTTGAAAAATCTGTCATCATTTATTCTCATTTTACTCAAAAAACCTACATGACTTTCTTCAGTGTAACATAAAAGGGAAAGGGAGAGGATTCATTGTAATTGCTTGAAAAGGTTTCACTAGTAAAAGCTTTGAAAATTGCTTGATGAATAAATGAAGGATGGAAAGATGCGTAAATAATGACAGACTTTTCATTTCTAGGAGAACTAATCCCTTGATTTCCCTAATTCCCTGTTTCTCATACCAGGCCAAGACTGCAGGCTCAGAGGAAGTTTGCTCAGTCTCATCCCTGTTCTCCTAATGCCACCCCACTGAAAATGCTGGAGGCCATGCCCCCGAGCCCAGCCATGCTCAACCATCTCACAAGACGCAAACCCAAAACCGAAGACTTCCTTACCTTCCTCTGCCTAAGAGGTGGGTCTGCTCTCTGTCTGTCTTCATTTTCTCATTTTCTGCCTCTGGGCAGCACACATTCACCTCTCACATGGGAGTCACAATTATTGCTGGCATACTTTTGGGTGACAGTCTTGTGTGTGCTGCTGTTATCTATTTTGTGTCTTGGCTGATCTCACAGTGTACATTTTCAGTTTAGCTTTCACCCCTCCAATAAGCAAGTCAAAGGTGACAATGGCAAAGTAAAAGCACCCAAAGATGAAGAAATTCTTCTTATTCATTGGAGTTATACTAATCCAGTTTAATTAATTGGAAATTAAATTGAGATTCTGCTCTATACTTGCAGGTTGCTTTTTAAATATAAAATTCCATATTTGTGGTGTGTCGATCCAAATATATGTTAAGCAAACATGGGTTGCATATGGATGTTTTTAGAGAGAGCATCAGTGAATATGTTTACATGTACAACAAAGGAAATATTTGAAAACTGTCATTAAAAAAAAAAAAAAAGTTAAATTTTAAAATCATTCCTTTCATTCCTTTAAAATCATTCATTCTAAAAAAATTTTAAATTAAATTAAAGCTGAAGTAAAGCTAAAATAAAATTACACGAATAAAAAATTAGATGAAAAAATTAAATTGAAAAACTTGAAAATTAGAAATGATGTCTTGGCAACTAACCGAAGTAAAATAATTTTGAAGTAAAAAAATGACTAAAACTGAACTGAAATAAAATAAATGAAAGCTAAATAGAAATATAATAGAAATAAAAATGACAAAAGCACATAAAATTACTAAAAACGTAAACTAAAATGAAAATAAAAACTGAAAATATATATATAATATATAAACTCGCATGAAGTGCACATTCAATAAGTCACGAAAAATTTGAACAATTAAAATGCTTACATTTACCAGATAAAAGAATGCAGTTTAAGGTGTTTACATGACCTTGGGGGACAGAACTGGAGTAATTAAGCATAATTGGTGTAAATTTGTGCATGTAAAAACAGTGATAAGTCTGGATTGGTGACAGCTATACATTCTGCCGCAGTCCTTCATCATATTTTTCTTCTCCACTTTTCTGGCAGAACAAACATAGAGGACACAAATTGAGTTAACGTCATACTTTCGCTTATTCTCTCTCCCTTCCCACTCACTCACATTTCCCAGGCTACTTTGAAATGGAACTTTCTCCATCTCTCTTCTTTCTCACACACGGCTGTGTAAAGACAGGGAACAGACTGATTGGATTTGCCATGGACTCTTGGCTGAGGGCAAAGTGGGTTAATGGATTTTCAAACATAAAGAATGTAAATGAGAACATCTTTTCCCAGTCTCCATTCCTCCCCTTCATCATATCAAACCTCTTTTCATTATTGGGTTAGAACTGAGAGCGAACATAAATGCGAGAGTTGCATTGTGGATCAGTTTATGGATTTTTAAAATATAACCTGAGCTTGTAGTGTCACATAAGTCAAGGCTGATTTAATAGATGCCATAAGTCATAACTCAGACGCACTGGCGGCTGGTGCTTCCCATGAGCGAGAAAGCACAGATGTCGCATATCAGTGTAAAACCTTTTATTTATTTATTTTTTGTTGTCTTCTCTTAAAGGCTGCCTCTTAAACTTCTATTAAACCGTAAAATTACTTAATAAAAAATGATTCAATATTGTATTTTTGTAGTTTATTTTACTACTGACTTTAACTAACTGCATCTCTGTCTCTAAACCCTTGGTGTATGATGGTTATATATTATATATATTTACACTACCGTTCTAACATTTGGCGTTAATAAGATTTTAAATTTTGAAAGACATTAATACTTTTACTTTTCGAGGAAATATTAAATTGATCAAAAGTGACAGTAGAGACATTTACAATGTTACAAAAGGTTTCTATTTCAAATAAATGCTGTTTTCATCAAAGAATCCTGGAAAAAAAGTATCATGGTTTCCACAAAAATATTGAAAAACTGATTTCAATATTGATAATAATAAGAAATGTTTCTTGAGCACCAAATCAGCATATTAGAATGACTTCTGATGGATCATGTGACACTGAAGACTGCAGTAATAGTTGCTGAAAATTCAGCTTTTTCATCACAGGAGTAATTTACATTTAAAATATCTTACAATAGAAAATAATTATTTTAAATTGTAATAATATTTAATAAAATTACTGTTTTTACTGTAGTTTAATAAAATAAATGCAGCTTTGGTGAACATAAAAGATTTTTTTCACAAACATTAAAAAACCTTAAAATCTCAGTAGTAATAAAATTATATATGTTACGTTATACTACTTTATATATATATTACACTCCTAATTTTTGTGCCATCATTCAATATTCAATATTGCATTTTATTTAGTTGTGCAATTTTAGCTTGATTCTCTCTTTCTCTTTTTTTCTCTGTCTCTTTCTGTCTAACTCTCATTCTCCATCAGCCCATAAGGGACAGATGTAAAAACAGATTCAGATTCATGCACAAAAATCCTCAAGCAAAGGCATGATTGGCTTCGAGGAAGAATTCAAATCAGAGGACATCATGAGATGTGATGTTCCGACTCTTTCCAAAAATAATAGGATACTTAGACAAAACGTAGACCTCTTTCTTGCAGATAGCGAAATTATGCATATCATGTTAATTAATGAAAGGGAAAGTTGAATACTTTATCACAGCAAATGATCGGCTGTATTACTGCAGAGTAGTAATTGTGAAATGAAAATCACATTCATTAATATTCGCTCTGAAATGGCTGTTCAAAACCTCTGGCATTATCAGAGAGGAATCGAAGAATCATTCAGTTGCCTCTTGAGATGTGAACAATAGCCAGTAGCTCAAAGCCCCCAGGAGCCCTTATTAAAGCCCTTGATGATAGAGGACTGGCCTAAAGAGCCTTGCTCCGTAATCTAGGGGGCCCAGAGATCCTTTCATTCACCATTCAGCTGGGCTCTCATTTCACCTGGAAATTATAGCTCACGTCCATAACCAGTCGTTAATAAAGTTTCACATAGTTCATTTCTATTGATCTCAAAGAATGGCAGATATGACCAGGTTGCGATATAAATTTAACACTCTATTGGTTAATGTGGTTGATTCAAAAGCAGTCAGGCCACTTCTCCTCTCTATTTCTCTCAGTAGTCTGTCCCATTCCCCACCCCCTCCTCAGGCGCACGTATACACTCTCTCACACATGCACACACAATCACATGCTACGGCACATGCAAGCACCATGGACCTAGTGACTCTGGTGCAGATAAATGGCTATTGAGGGAATGTGGAATAAAGCTTGTGAACAGGCTCTCCATTGTGAGCACTGAACCATTCAGTGAGGATCAGTAGCACATGAGATGAGTGCTGGACTGGACCACTCTGCCGTCACATTTAACGGCTCTCTCTCTCACCGTGAAGTTAAACAGGACATGGAGATTTGCACAGTATACAAATGCTCACACCAGAGTTTTAGGATGTTATCTTCTAATTATTGTGCTCTTAGAGAGAATGACAAAACATAGAACACAGAAACTTTTTTCTTTTCCTAATTTACTCACCATGATGTTGTTTCAAACCTATATGACTTTCTTCTGTGAAACACAAAAGATATATATATTTTTTTTTCTATACAATGAAAGTCAGTGGGGTCCAGTGTTGTTTTGTAAAATAGATTTTCATTTATTTTTTTTTTATAAGATGTGCTCACTAAGGCTGTATTTATTTGATCAAAAGTACAGTAATATTGTGAAATATTAACATTTAAAATATATATTTACTAATTTTAAAATATAATTTATTCATTTGATAGCAAAGCTGAATTTTCAGCAGCGGTTTTTTTCATCAGGATTCCTTGATGAATTGAAAGAATAGAATAGAAATCTTTTGTATACATTTGTATACATATTTTGAATACATTATAAATGTGTTCACTGTCACTTCTGATTAGTTTAATGTGCCCTGACCATATATTATATTATATTATATTATATAGGGATGCACGATATTATCGGACTGATATCGGAATCGGCCGATAATGGCTTTAAATGTAAATATCGGCATCGGCCCGATATGCAAAATTATGCCGATGTGTCTTGCCGATAAGAAGAATACATTAACTCACATGTGCTCAGGGTGTGCTAGCAATTAGATAAGGTCAGCAGTGTGACTCATTCTTGAAGTAAAGTTTTGTCTGAATGATGATTAGATTCACTCTGTTGGATAGCTGCATTTAAACTGAGAATGTACATACAGAATGATGCGTTCGGTGTGTGATAGAGTAAACAGTAATAGCACGTGAAGCGGCAGCAGTGACAGTCTCCCCCGGGTCCTAATGCCCGTTCGGTAAGGAGTTTTATTTCCGTAGGGGGCGCTGTTGGCCTATTTCTATTTAAATTAAAAGTAAAATAACCTACACAAATTACATTTAGACTGCGTTTCTGATTAAATAAAGCAGTAATTGATGTCATAAAATAATGAGTATGTTTTGATTTAAAGGTCAGAAGCTATAGCTTACATTAAAAAAAAATCACAAACATGACATGATTATTGTAAATTAAATAATTTTATATATACTGATTTATTCATTAATGTGTAATATGTTTTATTTTTTAAACAAATCATAAGCTCTAAAAGATTTTCAGAATTTTTACAACTCTTTTGCTTTAGACCATCTACAAATGTTAAATCTTAAAATAAAATGTTAGGGTTAACACTACATCTTTCTGGGAAAAAAATGCAGTGATTGATATATAGTTTATAGTTATTTTCAAAGCTTCAATGTACTGTCAAAAAACTTCATTATTGTTTATTTAATTCTAACAAATAAGTTCTTGTTAAAAACTAACCAAAAATGAAAACTATTTTGCTTATTATTTCTGCACAGGAGAGACTTAGTGTTGTTTCCAGACAAAAAGAAATATATCGGTATCGGCATCGGCATCGGCCAAAATGAATTGGAAAATATCGGCATATTGGATATCGGCAAAAATCCAATATCGTGCATCCTTAATATTATATTATATTATATTATATCTTACTGACCTCATACTTGTAGTGTATGAATGGTGGTGTAAAAAAAAAAAAAAAACTTAAAAATACCTTCTTTTATGTTCCACAGAAGAAAGTCATAAAAGTTTGGAATGATGTAAATGGTGTAAATGATGAGAGAATTTGCAGTTTTGGTGAACTATCTCTTTAAGGGTAATCAGGTTTCTTACAAAACAAGATATGTAAAGACTGAATCTGTGTTCATCTCAGCTGGTAGTCATTACTTCTGTTTTGTTCTCTATTTCTAACTCGTACTGTGTATCTCTTTCTGTCTCTGCATGACACTCCCTCATTTTGTCTTTACCCTCTTTCTCATTGGTTCAGGCTCTACTGCGTTGCCCAGCAACATGACATACTTTGGTAGTGCTAAAGATGATGAAGATGTAGATGAGGAAGAGGATGAGGAAGAGGAAGAAGACAGTGCTAGCAATGCCCCTGCTTCCTGTCAGTCCACGCCACGCAAGAGCAAAGGACCCAACAAATGCATCGCCAACGGTCATGGTACTTATACCTCTCAAACACACTGATTCACTGACTCACACACACTTATTCTCATAAACTTTATCTTGCTTTGCGATTTATAATCTTTTTTACTTAAAATAGCGATTTACAATTCATTTTACTGTGTAGTATGTGTAGTGTTCAGTGTATTATTGCACTGCTAGTAGCAGACAGGCTGGACATTTGGTTCCATTTAAGGACCCCAGGTGAGGTGTGTTATAGTCCTGCCACTTTCCACACCATACAGTTAATGAGCCATGACTATATACAACCCTCACTGTCAGGCTGACTACATTTGCTCTATACCATGCATATAATACAAGGTGTTCAGTGTCTGAGTATGTGCACACGTAAAAAAAGCAAATACAATAATATAATATAATATAATGTAATATAATGTAATATAATATAATATAATATTCAAAGGTTTGAGGTCAGTAAGATTTTTTTAAAAGAAATTAATACTTTAAGCAAGGACACATTAAACTGATCAAAATTGACAGTTAAGACATTTATAATATAACAAAAGATTTACATTTCAAATAATTGCTGTTCTTTTGAACTTTCTTTTCATCAAATAATCCTGAAAAAATATATTTCAGTTTCTACAAAAATATTAAGCAGCACAACTGTTTTCAACACTGATAATAATAAGAAATGTTTCTTGATCATCAGCATATTAAATCAGCATATTAGAATGATTTCTGAAGGATCATATAACTGAAGACTGGAGTAACTGCAGCTGAAAATTCAGTTTTGCAATTACAGGAATAAATTACATTTTAAATTATATTAAAATAAAATCATTTTACTGATTTTTTTAATCAAATAAATGCAGCATAAATAAATAAATAAATAAATAAATGTTTGTTCATTTATTTATTTATTTATTTTCAAATAAATATTTCATATGTAGTATACATATAAGTGTTAAAATATAAATTGTTTCACATATGTTATATATTACATATTTTCATGACTATTTATGCTATATTTATGCGTACTGATAGTTATTTTTACATTAATTTTCATGCTTATTATTAATGATGACACTGGTCACTGTGCTGGTTTCCTCTTTCTCTTTTGATTTGCACCCTGTTTATAGTCAACAGATCAAAAGAGGCCAAGCTAAATTTAGCCATTTAATAAAGTGCTAAACGTCTTTTGAGTTCTCGGCCCATTTCTTTCAGTCTCTGGGTTTGTAACCGGACCCTAATGCCCACTCAGCAAAATCTGCAGTGTAATCTGACACCTCAGTAACCCAATACTGCTCCACATACTCAACACATGTCTGAGGGGCTCCGGACAAACTACAACCATACACCCGTTACCTCGTGAGGTTTCGAGGTCAGATTGGACCTCGAGGATAAACAGTGTTTGTGTCTAAAACTGGGAACAGCTTTCGGGGTTTTTAAATTTAGATTATTCCTCTCAAATGCGCCTCATGCCTATGAGATCCTTGAACAATGACCAAGATTTTTCAGTGGAAGTTCTGCTGCTCTAAATTCAGTTCCTGTGCTATGTGTTGTGTCTGTATGTGGGATATCGTGCTGAAAGGACTACTCTGTGTGCTACCTAATGAAAATAGGAGTCATGTTGAGCATCCATACTTTATAATGAAACCAGAGCCACTTCTTCTTACATACTGTACGAGACCACACGCTAAATATGACACTTTTATGTGCGCCGTTGGCCGAGCTCCAAACTGTTTAAATGATAAGTTGGTCCCTCTAGAAGCTTTCATTTACTAAAGTGACCCAAAGAGCAGTTCCATACTTGTTTAGTGTTTTACTGCTAACATTGGACTCTCTGTTCAGTTCACCATCTGTTTAACTAATGGAGGCTCAAAACTTTGAAAACTTTTCTTCTTTTGTGCAAGTGCAATGTGGGTGGCTCTCAGGAAGAATGAAAATCTGTTACAGTAGATTTTCATGCAATATGAAGTTGTTCTTACAGTCGAAAAGCTGGAGGTTAGTCTTTAACACAGCTAAAGTGAGTACTTTTAGTGGCATTCAGTCATTCGTGTTACTGGGTTTCGGTGATTTATTGATGTTAGTTTGAGAGCTGCAAGCAGCTTTGCTGTTACAATATTTGAGCTTTAAAATCCCATAAATTCTGGTGTGTTAGACAAGGCCTCTATGCAGACTCTGTTAGCTGCTTGGCAGTCTTCTTTTATAAGAGCAATTTACAAGTCAAGTGCACAGAAAATGGAAAGCACAGCAGTCAGGTACAGCAGGACCATTCAGCAGAAAGACTGAAACCTGGATCTTTTTCCACTACAGTGCTAAATCATCTGGTTTAGGTCACCTAGAAGGGAAACTATCTGGTTAAGTCAGTCAATTCAGTGCCCATAGTGTATCCTAATATAGAAAAAAGCACCTAAATAAATACATTTTCTTTTAATTTTAGAAATTAAATATGCCTATATTCACTAACAAAATGTCCTAAAAGACTTGTATGCTCTCTCCTCCACCAGTATTTAATGGACGGACACGAGCTGCTGAGGAAAACGAGAGCAGTTTAAGGGCCAGAGGGAGAGATGGGGTCCATGGGAAGGAGAAGAACTCTGTAGCATCAACTAGGACCTCCACTACGCACAATCTACGACCCAACAGGGGTGTACAAGAACAAAAACAACAGGTATGGCTGGATTTATGTTTTGATTTATTTGTTTCTTTTGTTTTGCACAGTATTGTTTTCTCATGATCCCGACTTAATTTTTTTTGTGATCTCAACATAAAGTTTTCTCCTAATCTTGAGCAAATTTTTGCATGAGAAAAGTAAGTATTGCTTATCATTTCTCTGGTCAGCTGCAAACCATTTAATCAGCTTCTGTCAAACATCAATCGGATATCCCAGAAATTGACCAGATGTTCAGATCGCTATAGTATTTACAACAATAAAGTTGTAGCTTCCTTCTTAAGTGTATGACACTGATGTGGAAGCGGTCTGTCAATGACAGACATATAGCTACTTCAGCTTAAGCGAGTCCCTGATGAACGTAAAATTGAATTTGCTCATCCATGATGCAGTAGGATATATATTTTGGCTTTTGTTACCTCCAGACCAAAACAAGAGAAAATCATTTTCAAGTTGAGGTTTTGTTATGTCATCCTCACAAGAAAATGAAGTTGTGGTGATGACAAAATCAGAAGAAAAACATAGTCTCTAATGGATTGAAATGTATAAATGTTGAAGATAATGAATTTCAGAAAGATGAGGTTTTTGAATTATCTATACCCTAAAATCCCGCTTCTTTGTAAGAGCTACAAAGCCAGCTTACAGTGGCATATTTTATAATCTAGACTCTGTTATTACAGTAAAATGTATTTTTATAGGCTGATATTTGTTGCTGTTATACACCACAATATATGCTTAGCTGCTCCCAGAGTGACCTTTTACTTTGAGTGAATGATGAATAATTGAAAAACAAAAAAGGTTCCACTTTCAAGAAATACTGTGTGCCATCTTTACAAACAGCATTACCTATTAAAACATTATATTCCAGTGTGCACAGTGTCATTTGCCTATATATTGCTGTCTGCTAATTCAGTCAGTGCAGAACAGTGGGATAATAGACTATGTAGGACTATGTAGGACCCATTTGTGAGTGTTCATCAAAATTTCCTCCCCTTCTGCCAGAGCGTCCTATGGGCTCGCAGAGCAGCATACGGTTAGCTTTACCCTATTCCTAGTGTCCTGCAGCAGGCCTATAGCAACACATGATGTCATCTCTCCTCCACCCAACCCCCCTCTCTCCACACACACGGTCAAATCCAGTGGAGTGTGCAAGTACCACATACTTGGGACTGTGTCCAATTTTTGTAAACATGAACTGTGTCTCCATGTGGAGGACCATTTGTATATCTGTTGTGGTTTCTGTCAAGAACTTTGGTTTTCAGACAAATTAATCGTCTCCCATCCCCCATCTCATGCAGATGGAACAATCATACTACATGGCCCAGGTCACGTGCTTGAGCTCCCTAAAAATGAAAGAACGGCTCCACTGAGCCCCCTAGTGGAAGAATATGGTCACTCTGAGAATGAATAATAGGAGGTTGCTGTTATGCATTACATTTGAGGAAGTTCTGTTTGCTTCTTCTTGACAACAACACTCTCAGCCCTTACCTTTAAATCACATGCCATCAGTAAAAGAAGATCAGTGTTTACTGTAGCTCAGACAGTTGCGGCAGGACCATAATTTGGATTCCAGAGGAATGCATGGACTGATAAAATTGAATGAATTTGATTTAAGTTACTTTGGATAAATGTGTCAAATGCATAAATGTAAACATTTGGGTCAATGACATTAACTTTTTTTAGGGTTTAAAATACAAAAAAACATTAAAATTGCAATTTATACATACAGAGACTTGAATACTACACCTCTGTGATGAGCATGTTTTTAATTTCTGAGTTAAAATGAAGTTTGGTATATTTTAATTCATAAATAAGAGAAAAGCATTATTACATTTTTTTCATACTCTTCTATAATTTTTAACCAAAATAATTAATATTAAAATAATGAAGAATTTAAGATCATTGTAAATATTTTAATAAAACTGCTTCACTGTTATTTGATAATATTAATTTATTATTACCATTTTTAGAAATGTATATATAAAAACACATTTATTTGCAAAATCAAACTCATGTGGTGCAATCAACATGCAGAAATATTAAAAAAAAAGCATAAAACAGGAAATGATTTAATAGATAGGACCCTTAAAAATTGCATGTCAAGGTCAGTAAGTCTCTTAAAATATCAGAAAAAAAATAATGAGGCAAATTTAGTTTAGGATTCAAAATCTGATGAGCTTCCTCCAAATTTGAATGATATTCGTGAATTATTAATTGATTCAAATGTATAAAAATAATTTTTAAAAACTTTAAGAGTCAGTAAACTTTTCTTGAAAATGTTATACATTTTTTAACCATATGAAACCAACTTGAATACCTGATGTATACAAAGAACTTGTCACATGTGTTTTAAACTAGATACAATTTAAAATGTAAAAAATGACACACAGCTTGTATGTGGAATTTACTGTATATTCAGTGTTCTAGAGTGTAAATAAATGAAATAACAAAACAAATCATTTTTGTCATCCCTCAGCCCTCCAAAATGAACGGAACATCAGGAGCATACGCTGTCAGTTCTAGGAAGACGAGAGAACTCCGTAGTCCCCCGACCAAAGCTGTGAAATACCCCAAGGGCCATGTGACTTACACCAAAGCCAGACTGCTCAAAGAGGCCAAGCTCAGCCTGAGCACACACACACACACACACCACACCCCCACACACCCTCAGCACTCCAACTCAGGAAAAGCCCAAACCAGCCACGCCAAGATGCAAAAACAGGTGCTATCACCAGCAACTGCTGGGAGGCTGTGTGGGACGGACAATTTCCCACCCAGACGAAATGGACTGAGACAGTCAAAGAGGCAGTTGGAGTTAGCCGGGGTTAGTCTGACTGGAGAAGAGGTCGAGGTCAAGAGGGTCAAAGTGCAAGTGGTTCCCTTAGAGACACGGAGTAGGAAAGCAGCTCAGGAGACGCCGGTGAGATCGCAAGTGGCAGGATCGCAGCGGCCCAAACGGGCCTCGGCGGGGAAGCTCATGTTCACCAAACAGATGCACTGTAAAGCCACCAACAGCCCCACTACCTCAACACGAGACATTTTGAAACCAGCCAACTCCCCCAAAATATTAGAGACCCCCAAAACAAGCAATTCTCTAAAACAAGGCAAACCTTCTAATACGACTGAGCCCCTCAACCAAGCCGAGCCTAAAGAGCGAGGCCGGCGCAGCGCGGAGGTCACGGAGGTTCCTGTTTTCTATCCCAGCACACGCGAGTTCCACGACCCGCTGAATTACATGGAGTTTGTGCGGGGGCAAGCGGACACGTATGGTTTGTACCGGGTTGTTCCGCCGGCGGATTGGCGTCCCGAGTGTAAGCTTAAAGAGGAGATGCGCTTCGTCTCATACGTGCAGCATGTGCACAAGCTGGGCAGACGCTGGGGCCCGAATGTACAGCGACTGGCCTGCATTAGGAGACACCTGCGGATGCAAGGCATTAATATGGAAGAGCCTCCACTTATAGGTAAGAAGTTCTAGACAAGAAAACAGTGTTTTGTGGGCATAATTGACTGTCAGAGAGTGCTGGGGAGCAACTAAAAGTAGCAATGCTACTAACTTAGCTACTCTTTTAGTGCTGTGACACAAGCTTGTCATTTGTAGCATGAGTTAGTCTGATTCATTATAGTGAATCCGTTCGTCTTCATCAGATGTAGCATTTGATAGTATGATTAATTCCTGTAAATCAGTTCGTCATAAGCATTCCTCTCTGTCTTACGCTGCATTTGATTTTATGATTGATCCCAGTGAGTCAGTTTGTCATAAGCGGCCCTCTCTCTGTCTCTCACATTGCATTCTTAAGATTATGATTCATTCTTGTGAATCAGTGTGTTGCAAGTGCATCTCTCCCATATGTAGCATTTGAAAGTATGATTCCTTATACTGAATCAGTTCGTGTTAACTGCTCCTCTCTCTCTCTTAAGTAGCACAGAAAAGTGAAGTAGCACACAAAATATTCAATGCGGTGAAATCATTTTTCTTTAACACTCCTTTCTCTCATGTAGCATGGAAAAGTCTGGTTCATTGTGGTAAATCTGTTCATGCTTAAGGGTCCTCGCTATCAGATGTTGAGTTTTAAAGTAAAATTCATGCTGGTGAATCAGTTTGTCATAAAAACTCCTCTCTCTTTCATATGTAGCACTGGAAAGTCTGATTCATTCCATTCAAATCAGTTCATTTGGATGAATCATTTTATAGCAAAATATTTAATTAAGTGCTCCTGTTCATCACTGTGTTTTATTTAATTTGGTTGGTTTTTTTTGGGGTTTTTTGTACTTGAATTTTGTATGAATTTAGTTCTTAAGTTAAATGTTGTCACCCCAACTGAGATGTTTATTCATTCTAAAACTCTATTTTTTCAGAAAAAATAATGTTTAAATATAATACCATCACATTAAATTTGAATTTGAAAATGTTAAGAAAAATGTTATGTTTATATATTTAATATATTTTTCTATAATATAAATTATATGAATATAAATATGTACATGTAAATATTTTCAAAATATATACTGTATTTGTGTGTCTTTATATATACATAATAAATATACACAGTACACACACATATTGTCACAATCTCCCAGGGAGCACGGAGACACGGAACGAGGAGACGAGGAATTCACAAATAGAGTCTTTACTTATCCACAGGGTAATAAGGAGTACAGGCAGGGAACACAAATTGACGTTTAAGAACCAACAAACACTAACTGAATGGACAAGACCTTAAATACACAGGACAATCAGGGAGGACGATGAGACACACCTGGAAACCAATTAACAATCAACGTGGAACACATGGGGAGCAAAACACAACAATACAGTCCAAGGGCGTGACACATATATACTGTATAATATAAACAAAAACTTTTATTTTGGATGCAATTAATTGTGATTAATCATTGCCCAGCACTAATATATATATATATATATATATATATATATATATATAAAATTAAATGTAAAGTATTTGCCTTCTTATAAAACTACAATGCAGTTAGACTTTTTTTTTAAGACTTTTTTTAGATCATTTTTTTAAGATATATTTTTGCCATTTTTATTGCCATTTATTTGGACAGGACAGTAATTTAGAAAGGAAGTGACTTGGGAGAGAGAGGGGGGATGGAATCAGGAAAGGTCTGCGAGCTAGGACTCAAACTCGGGACGACCGAAGTGCAATGGTGCTATATGTCGGCGTGCTGCCCACGAGGCTATTGGCGCAAAACTTTTTGTTACTATCTTGACTGCAGAAGCAGAAGCTACAGTTTCAAAGGTCCAACATATTTTTATATTCATACCCATTACATCAAATTCTCTGTTAAATCCAGGCTATGTGTAGTTCAAGTAAAGTAGACTAATATGTTAACTCAAACAATACGTAGTGTGTTTTTGTACTGTATTAATATTCAAATAAGTATTCTATCTTCACTTGGCTGTGCAGCTACTGTATATTTTGAGTGCATATATATTGGTCATTCGGTCACTGACCTGTTCAGTTTGGACAGATTAGCGAGCTCATGCTAGCAAAGGCAGCTTCCTTTGACGAGATTACACAGTGCATCTAGAGCCAAGACAGATAGACGGCTCAGTCTGGTCTCCTGTTGACTGAATGAGGAAAATCATCTAAGCAGTGCCAGACAGAGCTGCTGCATCCTTGCCAACCTCAAATCCTTCTTTAGTTTCAATGTGCCACTCAAAAAGTGACATGGCTGGCACTAATGCGAGCCGTTTGAAAGCCTGTGACTAATGGGGTATGTGCACACACATTTAGAGATAAAAGTGAAGCGAAATTAAAGAAGCAGCCGTTTGCAAACAGCCAGAGTGGTGATTTATTTGTGTCCTTTTTGCTTCCTTTTAGGTGGCTGTGAGCTGGACCTGGCCAGATTCTTCCAGATCCTAAATGAAATGGGGGGAATGCAGCAGGTGACAGACCTGAAGACTTGGGGCCGTCTCGCCGATCTGCTGGGCATCCCGCGCTCGGCTCAAGATCGACTGGCCAAGCTCCAGGAGGCGTACTGCCAGTACCTGCTCTCCTACGACTCCCTGTCCCCAGCCCAGAGGGCCCAGCTGGAGAAGGAAGTGCTGGCGGAGAAAGAGGCCCTGAAGAGAAGAAGTGGGCCCCTAGAGGGCCAGGGAGACATATCCCAGCATACCGCTCTACTGCTTCCACGCTGCGAGCCCAAAAATGGGCTGGTGAACGGAGCTTTGCACCGAAGCGGAGCACGTGAGCACCTTCGAGAGTTGGACCCCATGGCGAAAACCACCCGGCAGAGAAGACTAGAGAAGAGAGGGGAGGAAGAAGCGGTGATAAATGAACATCACAAGTGCATATACAGGGTATATTTGCTTTGTTTTTTGGATATATAATTATATGTACGAACATAGTCATTTTTAAAGTATTAGTTCACTTCCAGAATAAAAAAATTCCTGATAATTTACTCACCCCCAAGATGTTCATGTCTTTCTTTCTTCAGTCGAAAAGAAATTAAATTTTTTTGAAGAAAACTTTCCAGGATTTTTCTCCATATAGTACACTTCAATGGTGGCCAACAGGTTGAAGGTCCAAATTGCAATGCAGCTTCAAAGGGCTCTACATGATCCCAGCCGAGGAATAAGGGTCTTATCTAGCGAATGACTGGTCATTTTCTAAAAAAAAAGAAAAATTTTAATACTTTTTAACCACAAATGCACTTGCACTAGCTCATGACTTCACGCATTGCGTAATCGCATTGGAAATATCATGTATGGTTAGTTCTTCATCTGTGTATTCTGGTTCAAAAAGGTAGGGTAGGTGCGAAAAATCTCATTTTCTCCTCCAAATTCAAAATTTCCCGACATTGTTGTTTTACCTTTTTTGTAAAGGGCGCTTGACTTTCTTTGCACGTTCACTTTGTAAACACTGGGTCGGTACTTCCGCCTATGTCACGTAATGCGTGCGGTCGAGCTAGTGCAAGATGAGTATTTGTGGTTAAAAAGTATATCAATTTTGATTTTTTAAAAAAAAATGACAGATCGTTCCTTGTCTGGGGTCATGTAGAGCCCTTTGAAGCTTCATTGAAATTGCAATTTGGACCTTCAACCCCTTGGCCACCATTGAAGTCCACCATATGGAGAAAAATCCTGGAAATGCTCTCCTTGAAAACCTTAATTTTTTTGTGACTGAAGAAAGAAAGACATGAACATCTTGGATGATATGGGGGAAATTTTTATTCTGGAAATGAACTAATCCTTTAAGCATCAGTCTTTGGTGTGGACGTTCATTGTTTGTCTGTTTTTCACAGGGAAAGTCGTTCTCGCTGACGACATTCTACAGGGCAGCCAGGAATACTATGAACATGTGCTTCAGCAAAGAGCCAGACACTGCTGAAGTTGAGGTACTTCTTCATGCTGACAAGCTGTTTTCATCATGTTTTCTCAGGAATCAGTGATGTTGTTTTAAATCATGTTCACTGTCATGTCTTTTAACTGTTGCTACAGAGGGAGTACTGGAGATTGGTTGAGGAAAAGGAATGCCATGTTGCTGTGCACTGTGGGAGGGTTGACACAAAGACTCATGGGAGTGGATTTCCTGTGGGCAAGTCTGAGCCATTTTCAAAGTAAGGGTTTTTAAAAAACATTTTACATTAAAGGGATAGTTCACCCAAAAGTGAACATTTTGATACTGTCATCATTTACTCGCCCTCCATTTGTTCCAAACCTGTATGGGTTTCTTTATTCTGCTGAACACAAAAGAAAATATTTTGAAGAATGTTGGTAACCAAACAGCTGACGGTAACCATTGACTTCCATAGTATTTTTCCATACTATGGAAGTCAGAGGCTACCATCAAAGGTTTGGTGGCCAAAATATCTTCTTTTGTGTTTAGCAGCTGAAAGAAACTCATACAGGTTTGGAACAACTTGATTGTGAGTAGATGATGACAGAATTTTCATTTCTGGGTGAACTATCCTTTAAGTTTGTATATGTTAACATTGTTTAATGCATCAATTACTAACACTTTTTTATATTTACAGTTTATATTATATAAATATTATACTTCATAGAAATATATTATTATGTATATTTATATATCATTGGTCGTGTTAGTTCATAATATATTAAGTAATATCACCTGATAAACTAGACTCTATAATGCCATATTAAGTGAAATTAGGCATCTCAATGTACAGTATGAAAAATGATTATTCATTTTGCGTGAGCGTGAAAGATTTCCACACCCAGATATCGCAACGGTTCAAGTTGGTCACGCAGATTCACCACGCTGACCAACAAGAAGCTGCTTGCGTTGACTGACTCCTGTGTGAGCTGTTTTATACATCACTACACTGTTGACAACAGACAATGGAGCTTTTTTGCCTCTGGAATTTTTGAAATGTGACTTAAATTATGTGTTATTAAATATTAACTTTAAAATCTTACTCGAAAAACATAGGAAATGAGCAGGCACGATTAAAAATCCAATATTGGCTGATATATTGCACAACCCTAGTAAAAAATCTGTAAGTATATGTGCAAATAAACATCATTAACATTATTATTGATATTTAGTAGAGGATATTTAGAAGTTCTGTTGTAATTATATTACCAATAATAGTGCTTTAACAGTATATACAATCTTATTGTAAAGTGTTAGCTGTAGAAGATAAACAAATTGTGCATAAAATAATGGTAGACTCTGCAAACTCTAATTTGTTTGTCTTTTTCCCAAGGCATGGATGGAATCTTACTGTCCTTCCAAATAACTCAGGATCCATCTTACGTCATCTTGGTGCTGTGCCAGGTAATGTTTTCTGAAAAACAAAACTTTCATGCACACAATAAAACATCTTGATGATTAAGAGTTAAATTATATTCCCATACTAGATCATTTAGAATGATGTGTATGTTTAATCTGCTTCCGAATTGTTGAATCTGTGCAACAGTAAGCGTTCAGTACATCTGTTTGTGTTTGCATGAAGGAGTGACCATCCCCTGGCTGAACATAGGCATGGTCTTTTCTACCTCATGCTGGTGCCGGGACCAGAACAGCCTTCCGTATATCGATTACCTACACACTGGTGCTGACTGCATTTGGTAAGAGTTTAAAGCGTTTGTTATCATACATTACAGCTGGCATAAATTTAACCCAAAATGGCATGTGTCTCTCTCATCCTCAGGTACTGTATTCCAGCTGAAGAGAAATCAAAACTTGACAAAGTAGTACACACACTGCTACAGGCTAATGGCACTCCAGGGCTGGAGATGCTAGAGAGGAACATTATGGTGAGTGAGGAACATAAACATAATTTTCTCTTTAAGGGATAGATCACCCAAAAAATTAACATTTTGTCATAATTAACTCCACTCATAGTGTTTAAATTAGATATTTTTTTAACTTTTTGTCCATATAATGAAGGTAAATCAGACCCAAAATTAAAATGGACCCCATTGACTTTTCTTGTCAAGATAGTGCCATGTATGGCTGCCATGGTCTGGAGCTCTCCCATTCTTTTGCTGCTTTTGTTTGTTTGTTCTGTGTTTAGTCATTCTTTTACTATCAGTTTTACCAGAGACTAACTATTTGACATACAGTAAGGCAACACAAACCAGACAAAATTTTTCCAGATTTTGATTATTCAGAAGCCATTCCGGATAATGCACTTCATCTGCCAGGCTTCCAGCTGTTCAGAGTAGATCACATCGCGGAGTTAACGGGGAAAACAAATGGCGGTGGACTACGTTTCTACATAAATGAAGGTTGGAGTTCAGACGTAACAACTCTGAAGAAGATGTGTTCTCCTAATTTAGAGGCTCTTCATAAACTGTAAACTGCGGGAGTTTTCCTTGTTCATTCTTGTGAATGTGTATGTCCCTCCGAAAGCGTGCGTGAGTGCAGCGCTTCAACAGTTGGCCAAACAAATAACTGAAACATAGCAACGGTACACGGACTCACTTTTAATCATTCTAGGGGATTTTAATAAAGCAAATCTCACCTGTGAACTGCCAAAATACAGACAGCACGTTACATGTCCCACCAGAGACAGTAATATACTGGACCACTGCTACACTACAATAAAGGATGCATATCACTCTGTCCCACGGGCAGCTTTGGGGCTCTCTGATCACTGTTTGGTTCATCTTAGTTATTCCAACCTACAGGCAGACACTGAAATCAGCTAAATCTGTAATAAGGACTGTAAAAAGATGGACTAATGAAGCAGAGCGGGATTTACAAGCCTGCTTCAACTGCCCTGTTTTTGAAGCTGATGCCACTGATCTGGATGAGCTCACAGAGACTGTAACTTATATCAGTTTCTGTGAGGATATCTCACCTGAACAACACATAACACACCTCAGTACTGTACACCTGTAAATAACTCATCACATATGCACATTCACAAATTCTGTCTATTGACATTTTATTTTTCTCTATATTTTATTACTATATTGTTATTTATAATTTATTGTCTATTCTTTTTATTATTAGTGCTTTAATTTCCTTAAATTATATGTATGTCTGCACTATGTTTGTACTTTCTGTACTGGAAGCTCCTGACACCAAGACAAATTCCTTGTGTGTAAACACACTTGGCAATAAAGCTCTATCTGATTCTCATTCTGATTATTGTATGGACAAAAAAAACTCAAGACATTTTTCAAAATAACTTCTTTTATGTTCCACATAAAACTAACACCAAAATTGTCCCTTTAAATTCACTTTAGTGTCTGCAGTGTAAATAAGAATGTGGTTTGACATCATGTTACCTATCATTTCACCTTTATCTCTTCATTCTCATGACAGATTTCTCCAGAGGTGCTCCGTCGAAAGGGGGTGAAAGTGTACCGGACAGTGCAACAGAGTGGTCAGTTCATGGTATGTTTCCCAGGGACCTTTGTGTCTAAGGTGTGTTGTGGCTACAGTGTCTCAGAGACAGTGCACTTCGCCAACCCCCAGTGGATGAAACTGGGCTACGAGGCAGCTAAGGTGAGAGACTCGACGCACGGACGGACAAAGCCAGCTGGAACTTGGCTTGGTTCAACTCAAATAGAACTGTATTTTTGTAAGTGTGGTTTTGCCTGTTTCCTGTGGGAGTATGGAGCTTTTACGCTTGTGTGTCGTGTTTGCTTTGCAGGATCTTAAATGGCGTCGTATAGAGGAGCCTTTCTCCACAGAGAAACTGCTCTACCAGATCACTACATGTGAGCGGGACAACAAGCAGCTCATGAATGCAGTCTCCAGTCTCATCAAAGATCTCAGGTCTGTCTGAAACACATCCTGAGGCTTGCTTTGACTCGTTTATTGAGCTTCAGTGGCCAGAAACTCAGAAAATGTTTATTTTTCTAACACAGACAAACACACACACATTTTTATTATATAAGATTCTAAACTATTTTACCATACTTTTTCAGGGATGCAGAGATTAGCCAGCGCAGGGATCTGTTCGAGGCCGGGCTCCGTCTGTCTGCACGATACGGCACACACTGCGAGTCTCAAGCAGACAAGAAGAAGCAGCAGCGCTTGAGATTTACAGAAGACACAGCTGACAGACGCTGCCAAGTGTGTCAGCATCTTTGTTACCTCTCCATGGTAAATTTACAAGAATACTGATCACTTTATATTCTGCATTTCATTGTAAAAGAAGAGCCATCAGTTGATGTACCTTATAAGAGGGGTTTGTCTTAAATTATGAAGGATTTCCTCAAGCTAATTGGTCTAGATATGCTATAATATGTCATATTAGCATATATGCTGTACTCTCCGTGTCTCTTCTTTAACAGGTTGTTCACGAGAGTGACAATGTGGTTTTCTGTCTGGAATGTGCTCTCCGATACATCCAGAAGCGCAGGTCCCCCCGTGGCCTCAAGATGATGTTTCGTTATACTGAGGTATTTGAGAATAGCAGTAACTGCATTAAAGGGATAGTTCACCCAAAAATGAAAATTCTGTCATTAATTACTCACCTTCATGTCGTTCCAAACCCGTAAGACCTTCGTTCATCTTCAGAACACAATTTAAGATGTTTTTGATGAAATCTGAGGGCTCTCTGACCCTCCCATAAACAGCAAGGGTACTATCACGATCAAGGCACAGAAAAGTAACAAGATGATCGACAAAGTTGTCCATGTGACATCAGTGGTTCAACAGTAATTTTATGAAGCTACGAGAATACTTATTTGCGCAAAGAAAACAAAAATAACGACTTTATTCCACATTTTCGTCTTGACTGTTTCTCTTGTGGACGCGTGTTCATGACAGTACCATGACGCGAGTGCGTGGCAGCGCCGGCGCTGACCCATATCGTGTGCCTTCTGTGCCTTGATCGTGGTAGTACCCTTGCTATATATGGGAGGGTCAGAGAGCCCTAAGATTTCATCAAAAATATCTTAAATTGTGTTCCGAAGATGAACGAAGGTCTTACAAGTTTGGAATAACATGAGGGCAAGTAATTAAAGGTGCACTGTCTAATATTTAGGATGATCTATAGACAGAAATGCAATATAATATACATAACTACGTTTTCAGAGGAGTATAAAGACCTTACATAATGAACCGTTATG
>JAFVLL020004565.1:0-28547 GCA_021397915.2 Tor tambroides | reverse complement strand
ACTTTGTCATTATGAGGTACGGCATGTAGATTAATGAGAAAAAAAATGAATTTAAACAATTGTAGTATCAGGCTGCAACATAAAAAAAATTGAAACGATTTAAGGGGGTCTGAATACTTTCCGTACCCACTGTAGATCCAATAAAATCAAAATCACAGAGTCACCAGAGTCGATTGAAGAGAAAATATCATTTGATACTTTGATAGTTTTTTGATACTTTTTAAGTCTTATTTATAACATGACAAGTTGCATATTAAAATGCTGAAGGCATTGTATTTTAGTTCAGTAATCAGATTTGAAGAAAAAAATAAATTGGAAAAAATAAGAATTAAAAATAGGAGCATAGCTGTTCAGTGTGGTGAAAATTACGGTACAACACTGCAACATTAATAATTTTTGGAAAATTGATAAAAAATCATTTTCACACAATAATTTTCTGCCATTTGCTGGGACAAGTGTAAGTAGGCTACTAAGCTATAAACATCTCAAAAGGTTCAACTACTGTAACATTTCCTTCAAACTGTTGTTTTACCTGAATGAACTGATCTGAATGAGAAAATTAAAGAAGTCATTAATTTACACTACACTACTTTAAACTAACACTCACTATAGCACCCCGTGTGGCAATACTGAGAATTCTTTGTGTATTTCCATTGCATTGTAAATGGCAAATTCTTATCAAGCCTGTGCAACTAGAGGTGTTTGCGTTCATGTACTTACATAGCATTTTCAGGTCTATTCTCAAAAACAGCACTTTTTAAGTATGAGAAAAGCCTTCCGGGGCATATTGCCTGTAAATGCAGGACACATTTGTTATCTGTTTTGTATATGGGTGTATATACTGTAGGTATGTTTGTTCTGATACAATCATGGTGATTGTATCATAGAGGGAGACATGAAAATAACCTATATTATCTTTTGATGAAAGCATAATGTGAGAGGATTGGATCTCAGGCTTTTAGTGCTGTATATTAACAAGACCAGAGAGCATTAGAGCATAATGATCCATTCAGGAGTTTTGTGATTTTTTGCCATGTCATTTTCATTCAGTATTCTGTCGGTAGCTTTTACAATATAATGCTCACAGTTAAAATATACTGCAAATATTATGGTTGCAGACCATTTTCTTCTTGTATGTGTTGTTGAGACCTTTTGGTTGATGTTTCCAAAATGAGCAGGAACGGGGGCTACAGGTTTGACAAATTGTCCTGAAATCTCTTATCTGCCACATCTAAATGGACACACACACATACACACTCGCCTTTAGCAGGCAAATACTTTCACAATGATTATGTCTTATGATACGAGATGAGCTTCTCATTGAATATTCTGCCATTTTGGTGACATTTATGAGGATTGTGGGAAGCTGAAAAGAACAGTCGGTTAGAACAATGTCCCAGAAATCCAGAATAATTTGAGCTTTTGCAAGAATGTTTAATAGAGGAGAGGCTTTTCATGCATTTTCATACAGTTAACACATAATAGCTCATGATGTTATTAAAAAGCTCTGTGGATTTGCACTGTTGGTCTGAAAAGAGCTCTAGGAAGTAAAATGTTGCTGAATACATGCTGATAAGAGTTTGAGAGAACATGGGAAATATTGTTTAGATAAGGAAAATATTTCCCAGATACGGTATTTAAAATGATTTGTGCACATGCAGTTTTTTTTCTTCTTCTTACATTGATGTATATTTCTTTGATGGCTATTCAAAGTAGCCATGTATTTTGAAGATATATATTTTTTGTGACTTACAAATATATTACTGTTATCGATTAATTGATTGATTGATAGTTTAGAATTCTTCTAAAGTTATGGAAAGTAGAGTTTTATCTTTGCCTTTGATGTCACAACTCAGGAAAACCACTTGCACAGCTTTTAAAAATGTATTTTATATTGCTAGATACAGTGGATGACTTCAAGACATTAACTAAAAGTCAAAACGTCTACATTTGATTTGATGAGATCTTTGACAAGGTATGTGAATATTGGTCTTTAACCTGTGAATATAAGGCAAGATGGTTAGCAGTACAGTAATCATCCAAATGCCATAATTGTTGAAATTCAGTACATTTTGACAGTTTAATAACCATCTATTTTACCTTTCCATCATTCACTGTCATTTTTTAGATGTTTTTTTTAAGGGATCTCAGTGAAATAATCTGTTGAATAAGCAGCTGGTGTCTCGCTCTAAAATTAAAACCCTACATTTATGATGTGCTTTTGTGTAAGTCGTGTTTCCAACGACAACAGCACTGAGATCAGGTGATATTTAGTGGCCCTGTTATCCGTCTCGGATAAATGGGAGAGTGTTTAAGGCAGTAGCTGACAGGCAGCTGTGTAAAGCGTATTTGTCCCTTATGTTCTCCTGTCATTTGTGAAAACATAATTTTCCATCATACTGTGGGATATTGCCAGGCTGTAATGTGCTGTTGATCTGTTATTGCCTTACACTCAATACCAAACCAGTCAAAAAGGTGGCATTTTGTTCTCCTCTTGTCCTTAAATGTCCAACTTTGAGGAGATTAAATGTCCATTAAGACTTTTTTATAAATAAATCTCTTTTCTTTATCATCTGCTTTGTCATCAGTCTTGTTTTTTATGACTTTATCTTGTTTCTTTAGGTTTGTATGTCTATAAATCGTTTCATTGAAAGGTTTGAGAGTAAATCATTTGAGAGTAGATTTATAATGTTACCAAACCATTTAGTATCGACTAATTAAAACAGATTTAATCTGAAACAGAGTTTTCTAAAACCGAAGGTTAATTTTTCAAGATTTCAATTGGCCAAAAGTGTCCCTAATTGGTGAACCACCAATGATGATTATGAGTTATGCCAGTATTCTGCTCTCACAATATGAACTGTTTTAGTATTAGGTGATTTAGTCTCAAATTTCACAGCATATCTGTAATTAAAAAGGAGATGGAAAAGGTGGAACAAAAGAGAGAGTGAGAAGACCTCTATTCTCCTGTTGGATTTTTCTCAGCTTATTAATATTAAATGAAAGTCACAGTACAGCAGAAGCTCGATCATATTCTAGGCTGCTGCAGTTGTCAGCAAACCTTTTCCGACTTTTACAAATAAAGAGCCTTGCTTCTACATAATTAGGAAAAAGTATTCTCAGGGTTGCATGATTCTACCCACGCTTGAGGCTTTTGGGGAGATATACATAACTACGTAATTCCCAGCTGTAATTAGTTAGAATATGGAAAATAAGAACAGTCTGTCCCATAGAAGATAATAAATGTTTGACTTTGAGACTGTTTGATTGAGCGTATATGGAAGCTTATTTAAATAGCACTAGAAAGTCCTATTCATTCATCACTCAAACATTTCTTTACACGCAATAATGCATTACATTTTTGTAGTAAAAGTGGTGTTTTCTATAGCAGTGCCCTGGCAACCAATTTTTTTTATTTTTTATTTTTTTATTTACCTAACATGTCATTTATCTATTTACTGACAAAGTTCACTTGTACAGTTAAAACTGCAGTGTTTTCCAAACAGGTTTCCCAAACACGCCCCTGCTTGCCATTGGTCAATCAAACAAACAGACACACCACAAACTCACATTATTGGTTGGCGGTGAAACTCATCAGTCTGGCACCAATGTTTTGAAAGTACTACATAACTGTAGCATTTACAATTTTAATAGAAATTCACCTACAATTGGATATTACAGAGATACTTTAGTACTGTTATAGAGATTCTTTAGTACTATTACACTCAAAAAAGTTAACACTTTATAATAAGGACCAATTGCTTAGTAGCATGCCTATTCTTAACATATTGAACATATTCTGCATGACCTTAACAACTACCTTACTAACTATTAATAAGCAGCAAATTAGGAGTTGAGGCAAAAGTCATAGATAATATTTGGTTAATAGTGAGAATTGGACCTTAAAATAATCACAAACATTTATTTTGTAAATTGGTCCAATAGAATCATTAAAATAGGTAGTTTAAAGGAACAATTAATTTACAACTGGTTTTATATGAACATGTGTGCATGGTTACATTACTGGACACTTACAGTAAATCATTCTTGCCCTCATATTTTCTATCCTTCCTCTTTTTGCCATGACTTTCTAAAGCTTTTTTTTTTTTTACCCCACTGGCCATAGGGTGCCATCATCAAACAATATGCTTTTGTTCATTGCATCACTGATGCCTGTGAGCTCTGTGCCGGTGAAATGTCACTGCCCACGTGGGAACATATAGTTCTCACCTTCCAAAAGGCCACAAAAGCAAACCCTTATATGACAAAACCTGTGATAAACCTGTCAGTATACAGACCATTATGGTCTGCATGGTGGGAAATGTTGACATTTTGTCAATACTGATGTATTATACTGTTTAGGGAACGTAATCCAGTACTTGGAATGTGATTATAGTGTTCTGTTTAGTATATACTGCACATTACTGCATACTGCCTACTACCGTTTTATTTTAATTGTAGTTTTGGACTTTTGTCACTTTTATTAATCGGTTACAGAAATTACAGAAATGGGGGTGGGGTTGAGCAGGTTGGTTCTAGACCCTTTTTACGTGAGCTTCAGCTCCCCTGTCTGTCGTCTCACCCCCCTAAAACTTTAATCAGCTATTTGAACCATCAGGCCAGTGCTGTTTCCTCAAGAAAGTTTATAATGCTCATGTGTTTTAAGTCCTGTCAGTTTAAATTGATTTTAAGCCATTCAAGCGCAAGACAGCGCAAAAGAGATCTCAATGTGGTACTAACAAACTGTGATGGGTCTTTTGTTACAGCACGCAAGTAACAAGTTCTAATTTGGGTCTTCTTGAGCAAATACTGTGTCAGAATGGCTGCCTTGATGAGTATCCAAGTAAACACAGTCAATTACGTCTTAAGTGAACGTAAAGAAAATATTGAATGTGTGTCAATAATAGATCCGTGCATTTCTTATGCTAATAATGTTAATCAAACAACAAAGGAAAAACAGAGAATCACTTACTGCTCTTGACTAAGTAGCTTCTAGTTTTAATAGGTATTTTTGTGTATTTACGTCATACAGTAATCGTACAGTTTTCAAAAGCACAGTAAGGTACTGTTTATTATATCTAATGATCTCTCTGAGGGTTCAGCCCCCCTGAGGATGAAATCTTAGAACCACTCCTGGGGTTGAATCAGTTGAATGCCACATTGTTGCAGTTGCGTCAACGAGTGGCTGAACTAATAACCTAACTAATGCAATTCCTAATAATATTTAGTAGAGTAGTTTAGTAGTATTTTATTCTCAAAACCTATAAGCCTGTTCACATCAAAAAAAAGGTTTAGTGCCAAAATTATCATGAAAATTCAGTGCCCTTAATTTTAATTTTAATAAATTGCTAATAATGTGCCTGTTAAGACCAACATGAACATTCACGTCGTCAATGCGACAGGGTTTTCTTAACTCTTTTTCATTGGATTGTAAAGATAACTTGCCAACCAGTATGATATGCACTTTAGGTCACATCCCTAGAGCCTCTGTGTTTACATGAAACTATGACTTTTTGGCGATTCTGACACACTGTCAGAGAGTGAATTTGTTTTTTTTCCTCAGCTCGTCTGCCACTTTTAACGTATTGGTCAGAAGAAAAAAAAAACAGATTTATAAATTGGAAAATGGAATTTTTGCTGAACTTAATGGCTACAACATCTGTTTGTTTAAAATGTGATCACCCACTTAGAAACCTTAAGCTTGTTAGCTTTATGCAACACTTTAAACATGTAAAATGTACTAATAGAGTTTTTATCTATATCTTACAGAAACCCGTTTCCACCACTGATTAAACAATAAAAAAAGAAGGTAATTGTGAATTTTTATCTCACAGTTTTGCTATAAACTTGCAATTGCAAGTTATGAAGTCAGAATTGTGAGATTGTAAACTGAGTCACCAAATTTATACCCCACAATTCTGACTTTATAACTCACAAATGCAAGTTTATATCTGTAATGAGCCAGTCCACTGAAGACGAGTTTAAGATGAACCCAAATGCAGCTTTATTCAAAGTAATCCAAACATAATCCGAACAAAGACTTGACCAGACTTGACTAGGCATGAACAGACTTAACTCACCAACAGCAGATTACATCAATACATGACAAGAAACAAAGGCAATGACATGGCTACTTACAGCAAACAAGGAGGGTCACATGACATGAACAAACCAATGGGAAACAAGACACATGACTAAGACAACCAATGAGAACATGATACATTGAACAAGGGAACCAATAGCATAAAGACATGAGGGCAAGGGAAGCATGAAACAAACAGGAACCATGACTAAATTTCATAATAAAAGACATGAAAACAAGAACATGAAACAGAACCCAAAACAGACCTTACATATTCCCCCCTCAAAAAAGGCGGCTCGAGACGCCTAAACTACAACAAAAGTCCAGGAGGATGGAGGGTCAGGCACGTGAAGGGGAACAGGACCTGGAGCGTGGAGCAATGGCGGAGCAGGCAGAGCAGGGAGCCATGGCGGAGCAGGGAGAGCAGGGAATTCATGGATGGCCTCCATGGCCGTGACAGGACAGGCAGTGAGTTCATGAACGGCCTTTGTGGACGTGATAGGACAGACAGTGAGTTCATGAGCGGCTTCCTTGGCCGTGACAGGACAGACAGTGAGTTCATGAATGGCCACTGTGGCCGCGCCAGGACAGACAGTGAGTTCATGAGCGGCTTCCTTGGCCATGACAGGACAGGCAGCGAGTTCATGAACGGCTTCCTTGGCCGTGACAGAACAGACAATGAGTTCATGAGCGGGTGCCACCACCTCGGGAGGTTCTGCAGCGGAAGCTGCCACCTCTGGTGGTTCTGCAGTGGACGCCGCCTCCTCTGGAGGTTCCGCAGCAGAAGCCGCCACCTCAGGAGGCATTGGAGTGGATACATGGACAGGAGAGGCCTTTGGAGCAGACTTGTGGACAGAAGAGGCCTCAGGAGCAGACTCGTGGACAAAAGAGGCCTCAGGAGTGCAGTGAGCAGCCCACACCCTCAAAATGGCGACCGCCATTACAGGAGGGGCAGCAGAGGGTGGCAGGACCTCTAAGATGGCGGGCTTGAGAGCGCTGATGTCACCGGGATGCCTGCAGCTCTCACCGACATTAGTGGTAAGTCCATCACGCTAGCTATCAGTCTTTTCAGTCTTGGCCCAAGCTCCTGCGGATGCAGTACTATAGCCCCTCCCCAAAAAAATCCTTAGGGGAAACTTGCTTGGCAGCTGTGGCATGACGAGGCTCTGACGTGATGGTCGTGGCGTGGCGAGGCTCAGGTGTGGCGGCCATCTTGGCCGGGGAAACAGGTGTGGCGGCCATCTTGGCCAGGGAATCAGGCATGGCGGCCATCTTGGCCGGCATAGCAGGTTTGACGTGAGCAGACTCTGAAATGGGGGCCATGTTGTGACGAGACTCTGGAAGATTAGCTGAGACCTGACGAGACTCTGGATCATCAGCTGAGACGTGACGAGACTCTAGAACGGCGGCCATTTTCCGAAGAGACTCTTGAGTGGCGGCCATCTTGCAATGAAGCTCTTGAATGGTGGCCATGTTCTGAAGAATCTCTTGAGTGGCCAGCATGACGTGAGCAGGCCCTGGAGTAGCATGTGTGACGTGAGCAGGCCCTGGAGTAGCAGACATGACGTTAGCAGACTCTGGCTTGGCAGACATGATGTGATCAGGCTTTGACTTAGTAGACATGACATGAGTAAACTTTGACTTAACTGGCATGATTTGAGCAGGTCCTAGAGCGGCAGGCGTGACGTGAGCAGACTCTGGCTTGGCAGGTGTGAAGTGAGCAGACTCTGGCTTGGCAGGCGTGACGTGAGCAAGCTTTGGAGTAGCGGGTACAGAACAGTTGCGGGGCTCCTCATCCGCAATTCCCACAGTAAGAGGTGACCCAGCCAACAACAAAACAAAGTCAATATATCGTTCCAGTGACCAACAAATAGTTCTCCCTGGCAAACTTGAACAAAGCGGTTCATCAACACCGAAACGAAAAGTGTCCTTGAGGGTCACGTCATTAAAATCCACCAAGTGACATACCTCACAAAAATCGGCCACATACTCCTCTATAGCCCGGCCGCCCTGATGCAGGGAGAGGAGATGTGAAACTGCTGGGTTCATGGTGCAGGTCTTGTATTCTGTAATGTGCCAGTCCACTGAAGATGAGTTTAAGATGAACCCAAATGCAGCTTTATTCAAAGTAATCCAAATATAATCCAAACAAAGACTTGACTTGAACAGACTTGACTAGGCATGAACAGACTTAACTCACCGACAGCAGATTACAACATCAATACACGACAAGAAATAAAGGCAATGACATGGCTACTTATAGCAAACAAGGAGGGTCACATAACGAACAAACCAATGGGAAACAAGACACATGACTAAGACAACCAATGAGAACATGACACATTGAACAAGGGAACCAATGGCATAAAGACATGAGGGCAAGGGAAGCATGAAACAAACAGGAACCATGACTAAATTTCAAAATAAAAGACATGAAAACAAGAACATGAAACAGAACCCAAAACACACCTTACAATATCTCACAATTATGAGAAAAAAAGTCAGAACTGTGAGAGTCGCAGTTACCTTTTTTTATTTTTATTCAATGACGGAAAAAAAGCTTCCAAAGTGTCTGCACTGTGTTGTGTTGTTTTTTCTGCATGTTATTTTAGTTTGTGGCAATCAAGGCTTTCTTTGTAACATTTTTTTCAGAGCCTAAATGAACTCTAGGTGACAGTACTAGAGAAAAAATGCAAGAAAAGAGTGAGAAAGCAAAAGCGAGACCTCGCTTCCATCTCCTGGGCACGTCTGGAAACCTAGCAACCAATCACCCGGGGCAGTCTCAGATAACTACCCAGCTGCCAAGGTGCATCTGTGTAGCAGGTCGGCTTGAACTCAACTCTAGAGATAGAGAGGCTGACATGGTGACTGAAAATTGGAATACCTGGCAACCGTTCTACATGATGCTTGGTCAAAAGCATGTCAAAAGAGATATCAGACTGTCTAATAGCACATTCATCTTATTGTTTCTTTGTTGCCATGGTGTTTATGAAAGAAAGGAGCTGGCATTCGTTCTTTGCCTGCTCTCCATTGAACTCCCTTATAATGACACACAAGTGGTCAGTCGCACTGACAGCAACTTGTATAGCACAATTAGCATGGGCACATGCTTGATTAGAGATTGATGAATGCAGTTGACTGCCTTTTTGTGGTTCCAAAGTATATGACATATCGATCAGCCTGCCGTCTTTGAATCGATCCAGATATCGCTGACAGGGATTTTTGTTGTCAATGAAGGTCACTTGTTCTCAGGCAACACTATCGATTATGGGTTTCTTTATGGATTGCTTGGTCAGCTGGTGTCTTTCTGGTGGTGGTGATCATGACATTGAATGGCATAGAATGATTAGATGAAAGATGTTTTTTCATAGTGCTGGGTAGTAACTGATTAAATGTAATCTACATTAGGTTACGTAATCAGTTTCGAAAAATTAAATACTTGTATATTACATTTTAAAATGCTCAATCAGATTACAGTTATTTTATGGATTACATGATTACATATTATTCACAAAAAGGCAGTAAAATAATTCTAATTCTAATTCCTCTTTTTTCCCTTCTCTTTTAAATTTTCCTTTCTAAAACTCCTCCTGTGTCATACCATTTAGCCTTGGATATATTCACAAATGTTGTGTAAATAAATTTGCAGATCATACTTCTGAATTTAAGGGAAAAAAGCACCGCTCAACCAATTAGACCATGTATGAAACAAATAATTTACATTTTTATGGTTTAGCAGTTCTTACATTACACGCAGTTTGGGAAACTCTAGTGTAATGTAATGTTTAATGCATTTTATGATGTTGAAAATAAATACATACATACATAAATAAATAGGAATATATTTTCTTGCTCTTTGCTTTTTTTATATAAGCATGGTATGTTAATTGTAAGTTTAAAACAAGTTTGTTAAAAAAGTAATCCAAAAGTAATCTAGTTAGATTACATTACCTAAAATGAGTAACCTTGATTATTTTACTAACTACAGTTTCCAACATGTAATCTGTAATCAGTAATGGACTACAATTTGTAAGTAATCGACCCAGCACTCATAATAAATCTATTAATATAAATATGTTGTATAAACGTTTTGATGTTGTTAGCACTGCCCTTGCTAATATTTCTATAGACCTTATGACCAAAATAATTTTCCATTCCAATTTTCTCTCTAAACATCTGATAATATTATATTAAATGGAACTCTAATAAAAACTTTCAAAATAGGCATTTTCACAAAGTTTATGGGACATTGCATTGTTACTTGTGACTAAAATGTAATGTTGCCATTTCGTACTGATCTTTTTTTTTTTTCCCCCTCCATGTGATTCCTTGATTACATTATTTGCTTAGTTTTAGGTGTGGCTTTTAGGACATTTTTAAAATGTTGTACTGCAGCATAACCCAGTGGAACCAAACTCAATGTTGTGAAATGCTATAAAATCTTTTTGTGCTTCCTGAGTTGTTTCTTTACTGTAAGGAGATCATGTAACAGTAACTGATGTGTAAAATGACTTCCACTTAAAGAAGCTCTTGCCACATGAGTCAAGAGTGCACACTCTAATTGCTTACAGAGGCGTTTAAGTAAAAAGGTGTTTTTCTAGCTAGTGTCATTGCAATTGAGCATAATTGAGGATTCCATGATAGTGAGGATCAAAAGGAAAATAATTACCTTATCTTTTAAAAAAAAAAAGCCGTTCAACCCACATGCCACATGCAACCCAGGCCCTTCACCAGCTGCTGTCCTGCTAACATTTCACTGCTTCAGTTAATGACTGTACCTTTGATATTAGGAAAGAGTAAAGCTAACTGGCTGAGTGGTTTCCATGGAGATAGAGAGGAGATCTTTGACAGGGTGACAGCAAATTTAAGGGTGTAAAGTAAGAGAAAAACTCAAGGGCTTTATCACAGCACTTCTTCAAATATGTTCTATATTCGGATATATTTGGATTCAAATACTATAGCGTACTGCATACTGCACAGTATACAGTTTTCAACTGCCTGTTTTTGTTTTGTTTTGCTTGTTTTTTGTTGTTGTTTTTTTTGTTTGCTTTGTTTTTTGTTTGTTTTGTTGGTGGTTTCTCAAAATAAAAACGATTTAAAAAAATGTTTTGTTTTATGTATTTGTTTTGTTGGTGTCCTCAAAAAAAAAAATAAATAAATAAATAAATAAAGCCATAAAAAGGAGAGAAAAAAAACACTAGCTTACTGCATACTGCACAGTATTCACTTTAAAACTGCCTTTTTGTTTTGTTTTGTTTCAAAAAAAAATAAACCATAAAAGAATATATATATATATATATATATATATATGTGTGTGTGTGTGTGTATATAGTGTGTACTTTAAAATATATTTCAAATGAAAAAAGCATGAGCCGCACTCACTTGTACACTTAATCAATGTTTTTTATTATTATTATATAAAAAGCACAAACTGATCATCAGGATCATACTTTAAAATATATAAAATAATGAAAACAAATGGTCCTTCACATCATCTTAGACTGGATACAGATGTGTTGTATTCAGTGATGACTTCAGGTGCTTCCTTAGTTACCAAATTTGCGCTGCAATTAGATTAAAAGGGCACACAGATGTTTTGCCAGTTTTGTTTGGAAGTAAGATTGCATGTCTGAGTGAATGAAGTTAGCATCTCATTAAAAGCACTGTTCCTCTGTACAGGCCTGATCTGAGCGGTTCATGAATTTGAGTTTGGAGCGGTAATCAAATGAGCGTCTCTAGTCGCTGTCTCTGGAGAATATCCAGTCATCGCTCGGCACAAGAACCTGCAAGCTTCTGACAATATAAGGCTAGCACAGGACAATTTATCTCCCAATAGGGTTTTATGTGTGAGCGCATAGAGTTAAAAGAATAATACACCCAAAAATGAAAGTTCTGTCATAATTTTCTCCTCCTCATGTCATGCCAAAGCCCTATGCCGTTATTTTTCTCTCTTTATTTCTCAATACTTATGATTTTTCTTTGGTAGCCTTTTTGCTGCTCTTATTAAATGTTTGAATGTATTAATAAATGTATGTCATTTATTTTAATACCATGGATTAGCCACAGTGCGAAATAAAAAATGGCAAAAGGTCACATGAAAGTGTTTTAAGTATCAAAAAAGTACCATAAAAAATAGTCCATATAACTATACACTAGTCAACATTTGAAGTGGATAAAAATCTTTCAACAAAGTTGTCCTAAAACCAAAAACCAAAATGCATTCTTGTCTTAGGACAACTTTGATGAACTTTTTTAATCCACTTCAAATGCTGACTACTGTATACCATACCTTAAATCACATATGTATGACTTAAGTTACATATGTCAGTAAATATAAAGTTTGGCAAACTACCATTTCTTAGTGTTGCTTCTTCCTGGGTCAGTTGATATTTTTGGTTGTTTTTGGGGCGTAAAAAGGGCTTTAATTTAATCCATAAACTGAATATCATCCATTCCCAAATCTACATCCGTGACTCCACCGAGGCACTCAAATCTCATTTAATCCATTTAATCGCTGTCAGTGTAAATGAGGCTTTAACAGAGCTAGTTCTTATAATAGTATGTGAGTCATTCTGGTTGTTGATGCAGGTCTACATGTTGACGTAAATATGTATTTATATTTGTGCTTTCAGAGGGCCCGGTGATCTGGCGCATGCTGACCTACCCTCCAGCACGCCGTGCTCTCATTGTGGGTTGTGGACTCCAGATGTTCCAGCAGCTTTCTGGCATTAACACGGTTATGTAAGTCTCATTTACTGAATTCTTAGCTCAATTCTCAGGTGCTCTATAAATCTCAACCTAAATCAATAGGTGCCAGTTGAAATACTATTATCAATTCTGTTATTTTCTTAGGAGGCCGTGTTGTACAGTTCTTTATTTTATTTTTAAGCATTTTACTAAAGCACTTATTATGGTTTCTTGGAACAAAACTCATAAACTCCGTTTTAGAAACCTACTTAGCTGCCTTGCGGTCTACATAGGGAACTACATTTAAGGAAGCATCCTTATTTTAATCGAACTGATTTAGAAGACTCTATACATAGACAGCAATTCCAAATGCTGCACAAATTTTCCTCCTCACAAATTGCGCAAAAGAGACAATTTACCCCTAAAGAGTTTGATATTACAGTGTAATTCTTTAATAAACATAAAAACAAATAGCACTTACAAATATTGGGTAAAATAGTACATTTTTTTCAGAAAATGAATAATTTTTTTTAATGAGAATAGTTTTACTTTTATATAAAAACATTTTTCTCAAACTATCCTCAATCTTTTTTTTTTAAATGTGTTGCAGTGCATTCTGGGATTAACTTATTCCCATGCAATGCTACCTTGGAACTTGACATCAGAACAGTTTTATTTCTATTATCTTTTCTGTTAATTTTAATTCGATTTTTTTTTGTATCCATTTAATTTAAGCTAAAGCCTTTGTAATTTTGTTGTGTGTTTTTGTCATTTTTATTTTATTTTTTAGTAAATATATCTATAAACTGTAGTTTTTACTAAGTTTTAGTTTATTTAATTTTAGTTATTTTAGTACTTTACATTACTAACAATGAACAATACTTATAAAGCATTTATTAATCATAGTTAATGTTGATTGATTCCAACATGTATTAATACATTATACAAAAGTTGTATCTATTAATGTTATTTAATGAACTTCAGCTAACATAAACTAACAATGAACAGCTGCATTTATGATGTTAACAAAGATTAATAAATACTGTATAAAATGCATTGCTCATTGTTAATGCCTTAAATATTGTTAGCAAATGGAACCTTATTGTAAAGTCTTTGATGTTTAGGTATTTATTGGAATGTGTTTTGTTTTTTATTCTCTTTTTATTGTGCTGCTGTGCCTAGTGAAATTTCTCCTTTGGGGACCAATAAAGGAACAATCCTAATATGATGATATGATACCCAAAAAATGCGACAAATGGATTTTCCTTTATGTGGGAGGCCAGACTGGATGATTCACAACTGATACAAAATTCACAAGTTGTTTATTCACATTCACAGATGTGACTATGCCTATAATTCTCATTTTAGCTGAACTTTAATGGATATCCTACTAAAGTGTGATTTCCTCTTCGTGATCTCGTCTTTTTCGCTCCTTATGCGCTGAACTATTTTTCAAGCATCGTAAACAATCTTGCAATGTGTGCTGTTGCTAGGCAACCCCTCACTGCAAAATGAGAAGTGTTTATGGGAGGTTATGGTTTATGTGTGTGTGTGTGTTTACTTTTTCTCAGCTGTCATTTTGGAAGATGACAGGTCATGACAGATGGGTCCTAAAATGACATTCTCGATCAATCAAACACCTTCATTATTATCCTTCTGTCGTTGTCAATCAATCTGTTCTGAGCAGGTTTAGACAGACAGTAGAGCAGTTAAAATTGACAGGTACAGTCATACACACATATATGAAGTATTTTTGAGGTTTAACCTGATGTGCTATTTTGTATTTACCCACAATCCCCTACTCCTCAATCGTTTCTGCACTGTCAGATGTCAGTCCTTTGTACACAGGAAGTGTTGTTGTGGGATGTAATGTCTGTCAAGCTTAACCTCGGCAAGAAGCGTTTGTCAATACCTCTCATGGAGCAAACATGGAAATATTGATTTGGTTCAGACAAGCATGTAGTCTTTGTAACGCTGTAGGTACAGCATGTGCACCAGCAAAAGCTCACTGTCCTATAACATGATTTTTTCTAGTTGACTAGTATTCGACTAATTGTACTTTTATATTTAATTAATATAATATATTGGTGGTGGGGAACTAAACCATAATGAGGCTTTAATATTTAGCCTATTCAAAGCACTGGTAAACGTAATTACTGTATAACAAGGAGATATTTTAATTATGTATTAATAAACTAGTGTTTTCTCAGTCAGCGTGTCGGCTGCAATACAGTGGATGCACCTTTAGTGAGAAATGCCGCTTCATTCGGATTACATAAACAGAGAGTATTTGTTTTCGATTTGGTTCATTTTAAAGTAGACAGTCCAAGCTTTCTGTAGATATATCTCTCACATCTGTGAGGCAGATAGACTATATGCTGAGTTTTGCTGTGCTTAAGTTTTTTGCGGCGCTTCAGTGCACGCAGACAGAGACGGCAGAAAGCACGTCCTGTTTGTCTGTTTTATTTATTTTACAAAAGTGCAATGTCTTTTTGATATTGTGAGTGTATGCAACTAAAAGTAGCCTCTTGACAATTTCAGATGGTGTATTACTATTATATCTATGAGCAAAAATGACGGCGTATTTTTTTTTCAAATACTGATATTAAATCAGCATATTAAAATGATTTCTGAACGACCATGAAACACTGAAGATTGTTGTAATGGCTGGTGAAAATTTAGCCTTACCATCACAAGAATAAATTATATTTCACAATAATATAGGGCTGCAAAACGATTAATCGTGATTAATCGCATTCAAAATAATGCAGAATAATTTAAAATACAGTTTGTAAACATACTATATATGTACTGTGTATATTTATTATGTATATATAAATACACAGACATATGTAAAAATTAAAAGAAAAACATTTATACTTGTATATAATTTATATTATATATAAATATAAATATTTTATATATAAATCTAACATAATTGTCCTTAATATATACATGTATAGACACACATAGTATGTAAACATAAACTTTTATTTTGAATGTGATTAATCACGATTAATCATTTTGCAGCAGTACGATAATATTGTTTTACTGTATTTCTGATCAAATAAATGCAGCCTAGATGAGCTAAAGATACTTCTTTAAAAAACATTTAAAAATTGACTGATTACTCAATGACTTAATGAGTGTTTGAACTTTTTGTATTAGCTGCGTATGAGTAGCTCAGTTGTCCTCATGTGTGAAAAGATGGATCTCAAAATTATACATTCATTGTTGGAAAGGGTTCAAGTGCACAAAAGATGCTGGAAAACCAAAGAATATGTGGGACCTGAAGGATTTTTTATTTTTATTTTTCCTAAAGAACAGTGGGCAGTTTAACTGTTCAGGATCAACAAGGGACTCATGAATAACTATCAAAAATAAATACAGCTGTGCATCATCCAGATAACAACACAGTATGAAATAGCGATTTATTGCAGAAAGCAGAAAAGACTGTGTCTTTCTCTTATGTTAAGAATGCGCTGCGGAGGTGCTTTCTGTTAACACCACAAAAACAAATAACCTAAATAAAACACATAACATATACGTGTTACGTTCAAGCTATGGACAAAATAAAAACAGTTTTGGAAAGGGCTTGAACCCAGCTTTCATATGATATCAAAACCTAAACAAGGTAAAATTTCACCATGTGGTGGGTTTTCCTAGATTGCATCACATATATATATAGCAATATATTATAACAACGCAAATGAACTGCTAATTTTTGAACGAAAAAGTCACTGTCTTCACCGGCTTAATATATCTGGACAGAAGGACAATAGATTTGTTTTATCAGTGATCAGCAGCCCCTCCTGATGGGCGAGACCCCTGTGTAGGCTGAAGCACTGGTGTAATTAGCTTGTACTAATGCTTCCTTCCAATCAGACATTGAACATGCCTGCTTTCCTGCAAACAGCTTTCCCTCCCCTCACCCCATTCCAAAGCCATTATTCACATGCCTTAATCACTAATTAATGTATCATTTAGTATAAATCATCGTCGTTACACGCTAACACAGAAATGCTAGCATTTAAACAAGCCTCAAGGGTTGTGGAGTGATCAGATTTGCTGATGTTGGGTGGTCATGGGTTTTTTGAGATGGCATCCTGTATGTGTATATGTGCGTAGCAACTGAGCCTCATCTGTGCCTGGATAAAATTATTAGATTAATCCCTGTTGGCAAAACAGGCAAAACAATCCGGAATCTCTGTGTTTTAATAAAGACGGATGCTAATTAGAGGCGCTAGCGGTCATCTGCAATACTGATTGGTTCGAGTGATACATTGTTGGTCTGTTTTTGTTCTTTCTGGCACACTATGACTTGTTCATTGGCTTTGTGACAGTACTGGCACCACCGGTCTTTGGCGTTCTGTGATTTTTGATCCGTATGGAGTTGTGCATGATTCATGCTTACCAGCCATGGACCTCCCACTGTCTGTTCACTGACCGTCTGATGCATATTTCAAACAAAATTGGCGAGAGTTTTCTGGAAACGGCAAGTTCTAGGGTGCATTTCCCAAAAGCATTCAGTAATTACCAACATAGTTCAACGATTCTGCAGTTCCCAAATCCATAGTTTCAGCAAACATTTGCAAACACTTATTATTGTGACATTCATGTGCACTTATCTTGTCTACATAAAATTCATACAAAATCATTCCAACATGATTTAAAGGCAGCATTACGTGCAATGTGGACCAGACTTTACTGATATATGTAATATAATTTTTAGCCTCTGCAAGCTATTTTTATTCCCATTATGCAACATTTTTGCTGCTGTTTGCATCAACAGCCTTAATACTTTGGTCAGATGAATGGCTTTCATATTTGGTTATGTCTGTCTTTTGTGTGTGTTGTTGGGTGCAGATCAGTGTGTGTATATAATGCCGTATACCATCTGAGCACGAAACAATGTTCATTCCTTTCATTAGTGAAATAGGCTAGTCCCCATGGGAGTGTTTCTCTCTCTACCTCTTTGTCTGTCTCTCTCTTAGCATCTCCCTCTGTTTTTCTCTCTCTCACACACATTCTCACTGGCTTCAGTGCTGAGTGCGAGTCCACAGTCCCCCCAATGCTCTCAGCCTGTTCTCCATTACGTCCCTTCACTCCTGTTACATCACGTTTATCATGAAGATGGATTGTCTGTGAGATTCAACTAAACCCAGCACAAGCAATCTGTTGCTCTATGAGTCAGTCCATATGCAAAATCCTTTCAGAATGCTCATTGATGTGGGGGGGGCCTCCAAAAGCCTGAGCCCTTCAGTCATTTTTTAAGAAAAAGGAATATGAAAAATTTAAATATAACATTCTTAAGGTTTAAAAATATAACCTATTTGTTTCTTGTCATGATATACTGTGTGCCTCATTAAAGGGATCTCATTAAAGGTACCTCATCTTCGGAACAAAAATTAAGATATTTTTGATGAAATCTGAGAGCTTTCTGACCCTGCATAGACAGCAAGGGAACTACCATGTTCAAGGCCCAGAAAGGTAGTAAGCACATTATTAAAATATTCTGTGTGACATCAGTGGTTCAGCCTTAATTTTATGAAGCTACGAGAATACTTTTTGTGCGCAAAGGAAACAAAAATAACGACTTTATTAAACGTTTTTGACGCATGTACGCGAGAATACCATGACACAAACTCTCATTTTAAGTAAAAACTATTTTTTATCAGAAAAAAAAAAAGATTTAATATCTCAAGTCATTTTGCTTTCTCAAGTAAATTGATCTTGATTAAAGAATGTTTAGATATTTGTACTGGAAAACAAGACAAACATACTAAGTAAGAAATTGTGGTAACACTTTAGAATAGGGAACACTTATTCACTATTAACTACGACTTTCTCCTCAATAAATTCCTAATTTGCTGCTTATTAATAGTTAGTAAGTTAGTTGTTAAGTTTAGGTATTGGGTAGGATTAGGGATGTAGAATAAGGTCTTGTAGAATAAGGCATTAATATGTGCTTATTTACTACTAATAAATGGCTAATAATATGCATGCTAATAAGCAACTAGTTAAGAGACCCTAAAATAAAGTGTTACCGAAATTTTTTTTGCATTGAATTACAATAACTCAACCATAAACACTAATATCATAGATTGGTGATGGACTGTATAGAAACCACCTTAAAACCCTAGAGGTTTTTGTGTGGTTTCTGTACAGTCCATCACCAACTATATGTAAACATTCAAGAAACTCTACATTTATTTTGTATGCTAGCAAATGCATATTAAAATGAGGCCCCCAGAAAATGCCAACATTTATGATTTAGGATTGACAACTACAGTTTCTTTCTGTTCTGGAGATGCCCATTAATAATGCATGAAACCACAGTAAATCACAGTCAAAGGAAGTCACATCCAAAACACCAGCCAGTTTTATCACAATTCATAAGACATTGTTTAGGAAACTCTTTATTGCCAACAGCTGAGCCAAGCTTCAGCTGAGAGTAGAGCAGTGACAACAAGCACCCAGACAACAAAATTGATGGGGGCAAGAAGTCAGAGAGTGGATCTAAAACAGGGGCTCTCAGCTCTGGCCATCGAGGTCCACTTTCCTGCAGAGTTTAGCTCCAAACCTAATCAAACACACCTGAACAAGCTCATCAAGGTCTTCAGGATTATTAGAAAGTTTCTGCATAGAGTTTGATCAAGGTTGGAGCTAAACTCTCCAGGAAAGTGGACCTCAAGGCTCGAGGGCCAGAGTTGAGAACCTCTGATCTAAAACCTTTGAGAAACTGTCAAACCTTTCCCATAGGACTATGGGTAAGATCCCTGACTATTTATGAAGTCAGTTTGTTAGTTGTATGTAGTACGTATACAGTGTTCAGTATATGGTATAGTTGTTGCTCTAAAACAAGACTGAAACCAACCTTCTGGTGATGTGTCATTGCGTAATTAATCACACACATACAAAAGCTAGTAATCGTGACATTCTGTGAAATCACGACCCAGTGTCAGTGTTGTTGAGCTTTCAGTCATTATAATGCTGCCTTTGAGGCCTTAGTGTGTGTGAGAAAGACAAATGGCTGTTGAACTCTCACTTTTCTCTCGGTGGAGTGTGGCAGCAGTAAGACCTTTGAGAAAGCCTCATAACTTAAATGTCAGTATGAGGTGTGTGTACCTTCGGCTAAAGTGAATGAGGCAGTCTGCCGACCAGCGGGAGTCTCTTACGAGAGAACATTTTGTATTTGAGAGTGTCTAGTATCTGGCACCTGTGTACACTTCCATGTTTCCAGAACAGTAGGGGGTTTTACCACTGATGACTTCTTATAAAATGGATTCTAGTTACTCAAACAAGACTCAAATGAATCATATATTGTTTTTGTGTTTGGATGTTTCGCATCTGTGTACCTCAAACTGTTAAGATCAGAAATGATCCGGCATTCACTCCTTCCTAACACTGGAAATTTTATTTATCTCACAAATGAGAATGGACATTGTAAGACATTTAATGACTCCTCTTACGAATCTTCTTAAATGAGTCATATATATATATATTTTGTTGCATTTGAAGGTTTTGTTCTGTGCCAAAACTAATTTAGTTTTAATTGACTTAGATTGACTTTTTTTGCTACTGTACCTGTAAGAGCTATATATTTAAATTACCTGTCATGATTGGCTAACGTTTCTGTACAACATTTGTTGTTCATACAACATTCACTTTTAGATTTTTCAGCATAGTCTATATTGCTCTTTCTTCAATAACAGCTTGTTTTCAAAGTGCATGATTTATGAAATGAGCTGCTCCAATTGGAAATAGGCCAGTATGGTCAACTAATCAACTAGTTTTCCGACAACAGTCCATTAGTGAGGTGCACTTACAGAGAGACGCAATTGTGAAATATTGCAGCTACACAACTTTGCAAAGAGAGCAGTTGCATACTAATATTGTGCCTTTGCATACTAACAGTAAGTTTATCTTATGAATAGTGTTGGGTGATATGCTCAATTTTCATATCATCCTATTGTCAGCCTGTGGATCGCCGATACACAATATTATCGTGCTAATTTATTTAATTATCTATTTACTTAGTTTCAGTGCCGGAAAGTGAACCAACTCTAAAAGCAGCCTAATGTTTTTAATATGACTGAATGTGTATTTAAAATGATAATTTAATAGAAACATCGTAAGTTACTAATTATAATGCTTACATTTCCTCAGTTATTCAAAAAGCAGCTACAAAAAAAAAAAAAAAACCCAGCAAAGAACATTTACATTACCAAAGAACTTTGTCTTTCCAGTGCAAGTATATGCACTTTAAAAAAAAACACTCCCATTACAATCAGTGAAGCTATTTACACTGTACACAAAATCTCTTACTTACATCGCATATAATATATATAATACATAACACTGTAAAACTGTGGAAAAAGAAATATAATGGAACAAATAAGCCCTAATATTAATTAGAAAGTATTACTAGCCTAATAATAATAATAATAATAATAATAGCTATCAGCAAAATCATTAGCCACAGGTGATATCTCTGACTATCGTCGGTACACGATACTATTGTCAGTCGACACACAACCCTACTTACGAACTTTCAAAATAACAAGAAGTTCACCCTCTCAATCCAAGCACTCAGGTTGCTTTGAAGAGCATCATTTTGGATCCAGTATGTATTTGGATGTTTGTGTTGTATCTTTACTGAAACGTTTTGTTGTTGTTGTTTTTTTTTAAGGATGGACATCGTAAGACATTTAGTGATTTCCCTTATTTATGAAACTTCTTAATGATTAATTTTTTCTTAACATTCCACTGAAGACTTATGTCATATGTGTCTTTGGAACAAAATAAAACAATCATCATAATTAGTTTTTGGCTCACTGAGGCATACATGGCAAAATTAATGATATTCGGTTCAGTAAACAAGTCAGATTAATTCAGAATATGCTCTAAAGGATTTTTAAGTGTTAACCCTGTTGAAAAAACCAGCATATGCTGGTTAGGTATGTTTTGAAGCATGCCTGCTGGTTCTTAGCTGGTCATGTGCTGGTCCTGAGAAGAAGCTAGCTGCTTAGGACCAGAACATGACCAGCTCAAACCAGCTCATGACCAGATAAGAACCAGCTTAAACCTGCTCAAACCAGCAGTCAGAAGTCACTTTGGGTGAAAACTAAATGAATACATGTAAATGTGAAAAAGTGGCTCATAAGAGTCATTTTTAGAGTATTTTAGTACAATGTTTCATCCACATCTGTGTTCAAATGTATTCATCTTTCTGACATCAGAAAGATGTCCATGTTCCAGCTTAGTTTCAGATCTGCAACGAGAAGTCTGAGTTCTAAAAGTGACTGTAGGTTTTCCTAGTGAGTCAAGATTTTTCTCAAAAGATCAAAAATTGTGAATCCTCTTGACGTGGCCCTTTCAAATGAGATCCAGTCTAGACATCGACCACACCAGTCTTTATCTCATCCAAACACTCAGCAATTACCTCCTCTATCCCCATCGGAGCCCTCCCCCATCCCTCGCTCCCCATCTGACATCTCTGTTGATTCCTTGACTCACATCGAGAAGTCTGGGGTGAATTTGCCATGCAGGGTTATGTCCGAGTGCTCTTCAAACAGTTTCTATTTTCAGAGAATCCATCTCACACCTTGGCATGAGTCCACGGCTTTTGCCATTTCGTGTTTAACGAAATCTTTCATTCGTGTTCATTTGTGTGCCGAGGCATTTGTAGGAAGGTTAACAGCACTGTAGATAACACAAAGCCGTGACTGTGTTAGCGCTTGCATAATTCTGAAGGTCAATCTGTCTTGTTTTTCTATTTTTCAGCTTCACTGAGAATCTTTTAACTATCGGCATCAACAATCCAGCTTACGTAAGCTATAAAAGTCAAGAAATGGGTTTCTATTTTGGTTGATAACTAGACAGCTAGTAATTTAGATGGTCGTGATGGACTGATCTTGTTAAAATGATCATGATTCGTGATCAATGTTTTTATTGTAGGTAAACCAACTTGATTACGTCGTTAATGGTGCTTTATGGGAATGGGCGGAGCTAAAGGTCTTTTTTGTCACACTTTGCTCACTTGTAGTTTAAAGACAGGCTTCAAATGCATATGATATTTGGTGTCCTTATCTTGCATTTATTGATACTAACATTATTCAAGGGCAGAAGGTGGTGTTAGCCACTTGAAGACCTGTAGCTCTGCACCTGAGATTATCTGAACAAATCCACAGGGGTCGCTGACCCACTGCCAGAACCGCTGTATTATGAAACAGGGAAAGAAAGCAATTGCCATGGTGTGCAAGGAATAAGACACATCTATTATCTACCCCTGTAGTGAACACACATCAGTGGCTTAGGCTTCATTCTTCTCATTTCCTGACCTTTGACACCACTTTTACCACAAACAATACCTCATCTCTCTATCATTGTACTACGGTACTGTACCCCCTGTTTCTTCTTTTATCAGGGTTTTTATCCAGTGTGTTTGTGGCCAACAGAAGAGACAATTAGGGAATGTTTTTTTTTTTTTTCCAAGAAGACCCTTGATGAGGGCAACCAAAGGCTTCCAATTTTCATTAACTCAATGGAATGGAGCCAAGATGCTTTTAAGGATCAAGACAGAGCACTTTTAAACAGGTACACACAAGGGAATACTGTGAACAGAGAACTAGGCAAACATGATACAGAGGCCTGGGTCTGCAGGCACACACAATGGATCTGTGAAAGTCATCAAAAAGCTCAACGGTAGTCCAGTCTTCATGAAAGTGGGAATTAATTCCCTTTAAATTAGCATTAGCTGCCAAAATGACCTTTTTAATAAGTTGGTTAAATGCTCAATGTCTCACAGCTGAGACCCTTTGACGTCATGTGTTGAACGGCTACATTAATGGAAATAATTAGAGCGATGTAATTTCTCAATCTGATAGATGCTGGCTGGGGGACAAAATAGTTTTTTCTTTTTTTTTTTTTTTTCTTTTTAACAATTTACAGTAAAAATTAAATTGACATATTGGTGTCAATAATGCAAGAAGAAGGAAAAAACATTATGAACGATTGACAGCAAAGTATTTGTCAGTGAGGGTGTTTTTTTTTTTTTTTCTTTGATGTGAAATGTGACTGGTTTTCACGAGATTCATGTGGTAAATGATTTAGAAATGTGATAACCAGAGCTGGGTAGATTAGACTTACAAATTGTACTGATTATAAATGACATGATGAAAATTGTATTTAGTAATGTAATCTAGGATACTAATTTTAGGTAATGTATTCATTACACTACTTTTTAGATTACTTTTAGATTACTTTTTTATCTAACTTGCTTTAAACTTACGTTTAAACATACCGTATTTATATAAAAAAGCAAAGAGAAAGAAAAAAAATGCTAATAATTATTTAAATCATTAAAAAAAATAATAATACTTGAACACTAAAAATATAAATATTTTATTTGTTTACCTGCCTATAGTCACAGCTAACTGCAATGACACAATAGGATTTTTAGAGATGAAAATGTAAAATAGAAAAAAAAGGAAGAATTAGGCAGAATCAATAAATTATGAATAATTTACTGCCATTGTGTGAACAGTTTGTAATTATGTAATCCATAAAAAAGTAACTGTATTCTGATTATGAGCATTTTAAAATGTAATATACTGTAATTACAGGTACAAGTACTTAATTTTTGGAGTCTGATTATGTAATCCAGATGACATGTAATCAGTTACTTCTCAGCAGTGGTGATAACAAGACAGACAAGAAAAACTTACAGGCTGGTCTATTTTGCTGGTTTTGAAGAGGTTTGAGGTTACTGTCAACTTGACCAAACTGAGACCAGCTTAAACAAGACGACCGAACCACCTTTTTCAAGAGTCATGCTAATAAATATGCCAAATGCTACTTAGAACCACTTATGGTGTGGATCCAATTTTGCATTTTGTTTTACTTGGTGCTTGTTGGTTATGGCGGATATGGTTATATTTGTTGGAGCAACCAAACATAGAAAACAAAGTACTCATTCATTTATTCACAATTCACATGCCAGATTTCAGCTGTCACAAAATATAAAAAACAATGTTTAGTAACCTTTCCTTCAGGAAACCACTGAAAATCTGGCAGTTTTTAAGTCTCTTTGTTGAATTCGAACACAAACACAGTCTGTCCTGGATCTCTGCCTAATTAAACGTTGTTTCTAGTTTAAAACTGACACAGTAGACCAAACAATAGAGACCCCAAATGTGTGATTTCACAGCAGCTCTTCTTATCAGCACTCTCTGAGCAGAGCGTGTACTTTCTACACACTGAGAGTGTGTCTCAGCGGGTAGATTGAAAGCATTGTTTCTTTTCTTTTTTTATCACAAAATCTCTGTATCTCTTGTTAAATTCTCTTTAGTAATAGCAGAAGTAACACTGGACATCCAGACTTTCCACTGAGATTACTTGTAATGAAAAACCACACGATTTCTGTGGAATTCATCAGCTGTATTCAGTGTATTCGGTTTTGTTGTACATACTTGGCATGCATTCTTGCATTAATTGGATCAGGTAACAATAAGTTGTCCCGATGTCTGAAATGAAACCCAGGCACAATATACTGTATTAAGTTAGCTGGTTTGAGAAGTATTTTTCCATTATTATTTTTTTTCCCATAGAGATTTTAAAAAGTCTTTGTAAAAGCATTATAAGCCATGAACTAAGCCAACCAGCTAAGTGAATTGCAACATTTTATTTGAAGCAAAAAAGTTTTTGCTTCAATCCCATCAGTGCAAGACAAGACTGTGTACTAGATAGCTTTAGTGAGGTTAAGAAGTACAAACCCATGAAGCATTGGCAATGACAAATGAAAGATGATGGAGAAATATAAAACTGTGTATTTAAAGTTGTTGATTTTAAGTTACATTTTCTGTACAGCATCATGGCTAATGTACTTTTTCACCACAAATCCATCTGTTAAACAAGAATATTTTACGTATAAGTTGAAACAATGAAAATGAATGGCTTAACAAAAGCATATAGCATCAATTAACAATCTTAGAACTCACAACAATTCTATCTCTATAATGTTTGTAATTTATCTTTACAAATCAGTTTTTACTTCTGGAATTAGATTGTTGCACTCTATATGTATTATCTGTAACAGTGGCAGAATTATTTGTATCTCTGTATATTTGGATAAAACCTTCTCTTCCATGGTCCCATGGCATAGTAAAATGTCCATCATATGCGCACATCACAATCACGTCAGAAGCTGCAAGTTGTAAGTCATCCAGGTACTTTTCTCCAACTGCTTCATGAATACTGTGTATTCGGTCGTACTACTCTTTTCACAAACTTATTTTCACCTACTATATAATATTAAAGTATCAGATTTCGGATGCAGCCAGTGACCTATGAAATCCAGCCGATCCATAATTGACCTATCGGTCAGCCCCGCCCCCCTTAGTTACTGTTGCTCCCTCGGACAAACAAACGGAGCTGCTCTCTCTTTTACAAAGTCAGCTGTCAGTGTGAAAACCTTATCACAAGATGTTCTTGAACAATTTTGGACACAGAAGGACCACCATTCAAGTGAGAATTAAATATGCCATGGAGGGATATATAAAAAATTTTAAACTAAATATGGTGGGTAACTCGATTAATTTGGAAGCGAGGGTTTACAGATCACAATGCAAGCGGGAGAAGTTTCATGTTACAGTCATCATAACCGCGGATGACAACATGCAGGATCAACACTGTTCATGTATCGCAGGGTATGATCAAATTAATGTACATTTAACCATTTTAATATGGAGGGAGAGGCACTGAAATGTAGACCAATTTGTTTATGTGTTTTTGACCTAAACTGCGCTATTTAGGTTTGTACGTTAGCGTGGACTTACTTAAGGGGCAGTCGTGGCCTAACGGATAGAGAGTCGGACTTGTAACCCGAAGGTCGTGGGTTCGAGTCTCAGGTCCGGCAGGGATTGTAGGTGGGGGGAGTGAATAACCAACTCTCTCTCCACCCTCAATACCACGACTGAGGTGAGACCCTTGAGCAAGGCACTGAACCCCCAACTGCTCCCTGGGCGCCGTAGCACTGGCTGCCCACTGCTCTGGGTGTATGTTCACTACTGTGTGTGCACTTGTATGGGTTAAATGCAGAGCACAAATTCTGAGTATGGGTCACCATACTTGGCCAGAGATACCTTGCTGAAGCACAAGATGACAATGTTCTGCTTGAGCAGATGAAAATTGTAACTTAATGAGTGTATGACAACCAGAAAATGAATGTTTTCGTCTTCATTGGGATTAGAGTTTAATGCTTACGGACATTTTGCTCTGTTTTGTTTGAGTTTAGGAAATAAAATAAAATAAATTCTATTACCTATCCGCTCGGGGTACCTGGAATCAGTGTTACAAGTACCCCAGGCACATCGTTTTTCCATTTTTATAGCATAAACACCATCAAACTGAGGAAAGCTTCGAATCTTCCAATGTTTCCAATGAGTTCTGCTCCCCGTGCAACTGATACTCGACATTGGCTCATCTGCGTTCAAGGGGAGGGGCCTACCTATAGGTCAATTGCAGTATGTTTCGGTCTTTAAACACATCATTGTTGTCCAATTTTTTCCTGTAGAATATAAGTAAATTGAGGCAAATGCTGTCAAGCTGAACTATGCAGGAAAAAAAAAAAAAAAAAAAAGTATCCCATCAGTAGCCCATAACTTGTACAATATATTGTTGTAAAGCCTACAATAACTTTGTGTGAGGAACAGAATTTGATATTCACTTACAAATTTCCCATCCACTGTTACTGTCAAATCTCATTAATGTGATTTAAATATGCACATATTAGAATTTGACATCTCTTGAATGATTGAGACCAAATCTAATTTGAAATCACTGACTATTTTTTTGGAGCTTGACCAGTCCACTGGTCAACATTCACTTTGTATTGTATGGAAAAGAGCAGGGTGAAAATTCTGAAAGAAAATCATGTAAGTTTGGAATGACATGAAGGTGAGTAAGTGAAATAATTTTAATCCTTGGATGAGTTAATTCTGTATAAGCCGGCATGCAAGACTATGGCAGCATATAATAATGCAAATCCCTTATGAATATGTGAGAGAGAGAGAGCAGGAAGATGGCATTTTACTTTGGGTTAATGAATGTTTTCCTGCTTCACTCTTTTGTGTGGAGAAAAACACTTTTGCTCGAGTGTCGCTCTCTTGCTTAGCCTCACATCCATTATGCGGCGTTCAAGTGCTGATGTCACAGACGAGTGTGAGTCTGTGTTTCTGAGTACATGCTTAATTACTGTATAGAATGACAGTATATTGTATGTTTTTAATAGTAACGAAGGATTTAAAGCACATTAATGCACAACTCCTGCTGATTTAGGATTAATAGCTTGAGTGAAAAAAAATCATTTTGACCTCTGCTCACTGCCCACTGAAAAGGATTATTTGATGCATTCAAAGCCCTGTAAATCACAATGAAAGGCAATTAGTTGTAAGTATTCTTGATTTAAAAAGGAGGCAGTTTTAATTGAAAAAGTTGAGATGACATCAGCCAGAAAGTGGCTGAGTGGCAAGGCCACAATCTCATCGGATGATATGTGGGCGAAGTGGCACTGATTGGCTGGATCAGTCTGAGATAAAGCAGTAAAGTGTCTGACTCTGTTCAAAAATGCATACTAACATACTCTCATTATTTGTAAGGAATAATACAGAGAATGCCATGTGGTTGTATTCTTGCTTTTCAGTCAGAATGGAATCTATCCATAAAAAGTAACCTGACATGTAATCTACAAAAAAGGGCTTGAAAAGCACCAGGAGAT
>JAFVLL020004564.1:20000-87750 GCA_021397915.2 Tor tambroides | reverse complement strand
CCAAGCTAACGCATACATGCCTGTATTGAATATGATTATGCATTGCTCCAGTACAGTTATTGTAAGCCAATCTGACATTACACAGTTTACGCAAAACTTATCCGTTTCCTTCCAATTAAAAAAATAATAATCCCACACCTTGCTAGTCTTTCGCGTGGTCATTTTGAGCTCGCCCCAACTGACATGAAGAAAACGCACGCCAGGTCTGAGGTAAAAATATAGTTTCCACCCAGATACGCTCTTAAAAAAATTATATATTTAAATATTTTGATATGTATTCTTTTTCAAAAGTTTTTTTTAACTTAAAGTATTTTAAATGTAACGTTAAAATTATGGTAATTTGAATGATAAAATCATTGTGTTTTTTTTTCTTTCGTGTAATCGACTATTGTTTTCGGTGTCGACTAGTAGGAGCTGTACCGTTTAGTCGACTAGTCCCGCATATCCCTAGTATTAGTAGCCTATGGAACATATTTTCTGCCTCATTCTGTGACAAGAAGCTACATCAGATCACAAAAGGAAGCATTTAACTGGTGTCGTGGACTAAAAAGTTTATAATGTTCTCTTTTGTTGGACAACATGTTTAAAAACGTGAATACACGAGAATTTTAGCTTTAGGCGTTTTAATTTAAGCATGTTTACATTAGCTAGTTAATGGAAGGCTACCTGCTGCCATTAGAGCAAGTGTGATTACTGAATTCACGCGCTCCTCGGATGCTCTCATTTCCCGAGTTGTGCTTTTAAGTCGGAATGTGAAAATGACACACTTGCGTTACTACAAAGATTTGTTGGACTTCTTTTTTTCTCAGTCGGGAAATTATTTTTCACGTGCCGTGCCGGTAATGATGCTTGTTACGTTCGTTTTGGAGAAACAAAGGACAAATATTTCAATCGATCGCTCAGGCATAGCACCGAAATGAGGCACTGAAATCTGCGTTCTGATTCGGTTCTAGTACATACCAGTTACATAGGTACCGGTGCCATATTGGTACCGGGTTTCTGTACCCAACCCTAATTCCAATAAGTGTATGCTTTCATAACAACATGGCTGTCTGAAATAAAGAAAGTGATGAATAATATTCATATTCATAATCAGTTTCCGACGCCTCTAATTCTCTGTTGTTGGTTAGGTGTGCCATGACTTCAAGCTGGCATAAACCTCAAACTGTCATCATATTTTCTTTCCAATTGTAACTATTTCTGAGTGAAACAACTTCTTGGACGAGAAAAAAAAAAAAAAAAAAGTAGTTCAGGACTTTATTTAATCCAGCGGGAATTGATTGTATGGTTGTGGTTTGCTAATTGCATGCATGAGAAAAAATAGTGATGTGCATGAATGAATCACTTATAATAAACACTGCAATATTCTGATTTCATGGTGTCTTTAACAGCCAATATTCTCAAAATGGCCAAATATTGTCTTATCACTAATAACACCAAAAGAAAGGTTCTGTATTCATGCTACAAATTACAAATTCTGTAAGCAGCCATAAAATGATGCATTCAAGCACATATAAGGTCAGGACACTCTTAAACAAGCAGTCTGAAGTCATAGTGTTTCAGTCAATCTGAAAGTTTTGAAGGAGCTGATGCAATTACTCCATGATTGTGGTGGAAGTCAAAAAATGTGATTGTCTAAATGCCATCAAATTAGACATGCTGAAACGAAGCTTCTCTCTATCAGCGGATGAAGAATTCAGTCAACAGACTACAGCTAAAGCTTCTCTTATCTTACTATATTTCCACCAAGGCAGTTTATCATTCACTTCCAGCAAACAACATCACAGAGATTTAACACCAGTTTGGAGTTGACATTTCAGCAGCAGAAATACAAAGCCGATAAAAGTTAAAAGACAGAAAACCATGTGCGAACAGCAGATATGGTGCATTTACCGGAAAAGGTAAACTGTCACTTTTACAGCAATTCCACATTTAAAAGATCTTGGCTACGCTAAGATCTTCACTTGAGCAGCACTTTATTAAATGGAAAGCACGTATTGAGAGCTACCACTCTGCCATTACTGCACTTTACAATGACGTTAGTGCACTGCTCGTGTTTAACCGGCGCCAGCATAACATCCGCCATGTAAATCATTAACCTCCACAATCAAGGGCGCCATAAGAAAGCGAGTGACCTACCAGTGTTATAGTAAGACAAGAACAGAGGAGTTTATGACTCCTGGAAATTGGGTCATACTATGGCTTACTCACAGTGATGGGATGCGAGATGGCACCTGCTAGTGACGGGTTGCACGAGGACAGTGGAGGTCTTTAGAGGAGCAGGCACGCTGGGGTGTAATCTCATTACTGACGTCAACCCAACACCCAGAACAGAGAATCCACTCACTGTGAAGGCCAACCTTAATCAACAGGACCAGGAAGAGCCCAAAAAGGGGCATCCCACCTACTGCAGTCCTGTTTACATTTTAAACTGAACTCTACTAGAAAGCAACAGACTCTTAAAGGTCACAATGACTGAAAGACAATCCTGTCAGACTGATTAATGAGCATCACCCTCATGCAAATGGTAATGGCAATAGCAACAGCTAATGTAGCATAAATGCAAGAACATCAAAAAGAATCAACGTCCCCAGACTTTATAAAGGGAAACATTTACACTGCCCTTGAAAACAAAGTCCAACTTGTTTGACATTTATCAGCAATATCTGATTAACCCTATAAAGCCATACTTGAGGAATTTCTAAGGTCTCTATATCATCAACATGACCAAAACTTGTTGTACACAATCTACTACATGCTTTTCCCCCCTCATCAAGTAAAAGGCCTTTTAGTATAATTGTAAAAGCATCCACCTTCAGGATGTGCTTCACGTCTTTCTGCTGTGAATCCTTTAAGAATTTTTATGAGGTAAACATAAGAATAACCTATATAGACAAATACATTTTAAGATGAAGATTTACTGGACTGAAGCAATTTAGGTTTACTTGATTATCCGTATGTCATGTTTTGTTTTTCCAGAAAAGTCTTGGTAAAATTTAAGTATCAAATGTGATACATCAGGCATTTGAGGAACATTGATTTTTACATCTCTCAATCATCATTGTATTGCATTGCGTTATATGTTCTGCCTCAAGATTATGCCTCAGCCTTTTGATAATGAAACTGAGCATTTACATATCATCTGATTAATGTATTTTTTTGAAGATATAGAGTAACAACTGATATGTATATGCATTTTATGTAAGCAGTCATTACAAGCAGCCTACATTACAAGCTATCAGAAATTCATCTTACTTCTTGGGTACAAAAATTTTTTATATATACACATACATATATATATGTATATACATACACATACATATATATATATATATATATATATATATATATATATGTCCTAAAAGTTAGAGCAGCAACTTCAATAGCAGTATCTACTTTGCACCATTTCGCCAATACTATCCATAAAAACGTATAAATAAAAGCTGGAACAACTACATGTCCAGAAGTATTGTCCAAACAACGAGGCCAGGAATCCCAAGAGCAAATGTCAGGGCAGCAATTTTGACAATAGCCTGAAGTCAGCTGGGTGATTAAGGCAAATGTAATAACAGATAAACAGGTCTTAAAGCGACACGCACTGATTTCTATTCCCTAATGCAGTCAGTATCAAATACATCAACTTACCCCATTCCAAAAAGTCCGTCACGTGTTTTTCCCGTTTTAAGGGCGAGTTGCTGCACTCGTTGTATAAACATATGAGAATATCCAGCAGTGTCTCCACACTCAATGACTTGTCGTTTTTCTGATGGCCATCCAGCAGCAACTGCTCCAACTTCTTCAGGCGCACCTTCGCAGACATTTTCTACCAATTTAGCGGCCTGGCTACCACTCCCAGAGCCAGAAAGGGTAAAACAACTCTTGTCGAAATTAATTTAACGGGGATTAGCGTTATAAATATGTACAAATAGTATTTATCTGGCTGATATGTGTGGAGCTCGGAAGTCCCAGACTCCAACTGCTAGCCAGCCATCCAGCTAGCCAGCTAGCAAAATGTGCCCAACATTGTGCTCAGATAAACGAAGACCTAATGCGCCTAACCCCGTTGTTGTCCGCTGGTTTCCAGCGTCTCCAGCCCCTCCTCACTCCCGAGGCCCTGTCGGCTCCATTTGCCTTAATCCGGACAAATCTGTACTTTCCACTTTGTGGGATGTGTCGGGCTTTTTCTCCCGTCGAATCTCAGGATGACTGGACGCTCATTCCGCTCAACTGGAAATCTTCAATAATAAACTCCCTAATGAAGAACTACACGCGCCCTTAACCTACATAAATACGCCCTCCGAAAACCGGGACTGGGTGCTTTTTCTAAGTAGGCGAATCCTTGCGTGTAAGCCTGCGCTGCCGGTGTGCTTCTCGGTGAAGCCGAATATGGCTGCATTCGCGTTCAGCTCGTCTCGCGCTCCCGAGTGAAGAATCCAGACCGGGATATCGGAGCCCCGCCCACCCGGACCGGAAGCGCTGGGGATATATGACGCCATTGTTTGATTGACACCGGGAGGCAGCTAGCACTGATCTCATCAGGAGCCTCTCGCTCACCAGACTGAAAAACTCAGTTAAGCAACAAAAATGAGAGATTACAAACTTTAGCAATAATAATAATAGCAATTTTGTAATTTTTTTCAATGCAATAATTGTTTTCAGATGATAATATTAAATTTCATGGCAGGATATACAGACACACCTGTTTAATTGTTTAATTTATATATATATATATATATATATATATATATATATGCATTATTAATAATATTTAATATGGTTTATATTATATAATATTTTAACATTGTTACATATTTAAATATTTAATATTTTGTTATATTTTATTGTTCCACAAATGTAACTGCTGTTCTCATGTAGTTTTCTTTTGTATTGTAATTGCAGGTCATTCTTTTTCAGTTTTTTTTTTTTTTTTTAATGGAACACTAGGTGTTTTCAAATGATAATAATGTTATATTATTAATATTAATAATGTTTATTATGATTAAATAATATAATATTCTAATGTTCAGTTGTATATTAAAATATTTAATATTTCATTATATTTTCACAACTTTTTTATCATTGAACATTAGCAATAGAATTTTTATAATTTTTACAATTTTTATATATAATATTTTAATATTCAGTGGTATATTGAAATTTTTAATATTTTATAATATTTTGTTATATTTTATTGTTCCACAAATGTAACTGCTGTTCTCATGTAGTTTTCTTTTGTATTGTAATTACAGGTCAATTTATGTTTTTCAGTTTTTTTGCGTTTTAATGCAACACTAGGAGATTTCAAATGATAATAATATTATATAATTAATATTAATAATGTTTAATATGATTAATATTATATAATAGTTTAATATTCTGTTGTATATTGAATTACTTAATATTTTTTATACTGTGTCATTGATAATATTTGCAATATAATTATATATATATATATATATATATATATATATATATATGCAGTTGTATATAAAATCATATTTATAATTTTTAAAATTCAAAATAATTTCACAACTTTATTATTTCCACAAAGTCGTTTGCACTGCGCTCTTCTGTCACTAATATTATGTTTTGGTGAGTCAGTCTATTAAATTACTTAGCACATGAGACCATGATCCACACTCACAAAAATAATCTTCTTAATAATGTTTATTTTACATTCTTCACCAATGTCAAATGTTCGTTTTGACATTGGTGATGAATGTAAAATAAACTTTAAAAAGAAGATTATTTTTGTGAGTGTGGATCATGGTCTCATGTGCTAAGTAATTTAATGAACAACTTTATCATTTCGCATATTTGCAATATGTGCTCATATCTGGATATACTACAGAGAATGCAAATAATGCCTCATCTGGATTTATAAATATATTCACAATTAGGTCTTTCTGAGAGTTTCTAGATGCCTGACTTCTGAAGTTCAAGTGTGTTTTTTTCACCCTCAGTACAGGTTTCCGATGTACAGGTTACAGTCCTTGAGAAAATGGCAATTTTTATGTGCTATGTAATACTTTGCTATATGTTTTGTATTATAATGATAATCTAATAATGATAATCTGAAGTGTGAAAATACCTTTTTAAAAACATGCACTTACACACTCACACTTTATTTGTAAAGTACTTATTCAAATATTTTATCCAAATAGAATCATTTAAACATCAGTTTTATTGTGTCCTCTCATAGAAATAAATGCCAAAATTCATCATTCCAAAAACAAAGCACTGTAAAAGTCAACTGGCCTCAAATGATACAAAAAGTGCAAAAAGTGGTTGATTGGTTTATGCAAATAACATTTACATATCCATTCAAACCCAGCTGCTGCAGATCCATCACATGTGAATGCTTTGAAAACATTGACCTCTGCTGGTGAGAACAAGTAGACATTTTATCATTCCCTGCAGTCTTTCTTTGTACCTCCTATTGAGCTTTTTTTTTTCTCTGAGATGAATTGCAGACGGCTCTGGGAGACAGAATTGTGTTAGAAGCTGTTTAATATTTTATAAGCAGAGAGCTTTAAATCTCTGTGGGAGCTTGTAAGTGTCAGGACGGATTATTTTTACCGCCTCAACAGTAATTTCTGCCTTTTACCTACATTTTGGTGCCCTGGGGTGTTTTTGGGGACACATGAGCTAGGAGAAAAGGATACCCTGTAGAGTTTATTTGAACACTTTGCGTTTTTCCCTTTTCTGGTCCTCCGTTCTCTCAATCCGTTCTGACTGATGGAAGGTGGGGGGAACGGACTCATTCACTGCTTCCTGAATGTCACGCTTTACCTTGTGTTCCTCTCCTCCAATCACCCTCAAGCCTAACAGCTTCTGTTGCCAAGCGATAAGGATTCACAGAGGAAAGCCCTTCTAATATATAAAAGCATCAGACAGCCGAAGTAAGTTGCAGTTGTTTTTGTGTCACACTGGAACTCTGGATCTGTATGTCTGAGGGTTATGTAAAAAGGCCTGTTCACGTTTAGAATATCACATTAAACTCTGTCATATTGCATTTGACATATAAGACATCCATACATTCTTTTTATCTTTGTTACATGCATTGTGCAGCAGAGGGAGCACCAGGTCTTCGCATCTGCTGCTGCACAAGCAGTGTGACAGGTTTATTCATTCATGTGGTGGGATTGCCCACTGCTGCTGAGTCTATCTGGGAAACATTAATGCACATAAAAGCTAGAAACTGCTTTTAAAATCATGAGCTGATTTAATGCTTTAGTGAAGATGTTTACCATCACCTTTTCCCTGCAAACACTGCATTTGTGAGCATGAGTGTGGATTCACTGTAAAAGCATGATTATTGTTACAATCTTCCTTTCTTGACATGCCACGCATTTTTGAAATTCATATGGCACAGTTGATCTATATAAATTTAAGCTTTAATTTTGGCCTGATGTTAGAGATTCCTCTTCAGCCAGAGGACATCAGGATATTGAAAGAAATTTCAGTTAATTACTTATTTTCCTCAGAGAAGCTTTCAATCTGAGGCTTCCACAAAAGCTGAGGGAGAGTAGGCAGATGCATGAAGTGCTAATTGGTTGAATGAATAGAGAATGTCAGAAAACAGGCCTGAAGTGAATTTATAGGAGATGGCAAAATTACTGAAAGGTCAGTCTATAACACTCCTCCACACACGCAGAGTTCAGAGCTCTTCATTCAAAGAGACACAGCAGTCGTATAAAGTGAAGAGCGAAGAGGTAAGAAGAGGAGAGGAGGAGCTCTACATTTCAATTACTCTGCTAGTCGGCAAAGTCTGCAAGTCGGTTTCTCGGTCCTGAGCCTGAACCTCTTGAACTCTCTGTGGAAATTGCATTTCAGTTTGCGTTTGATGTGAGACTAAAGAAACTGCTCTGGTCTGTTTAATGAGAAATAAATGTCAGCACATACAGTGGCCCAAGCATCTGAATACTTAAAACTGTAGGAATGTCTTGCGTCTTGTATAACAAAATATCAAACAAGTGCCATTTATTTTAGAGAGATAAAGCACAATTTTGAAGCAAAAAGCAAATATTTTCTGGTCATCAAAATCAATATTTGTTCGTTGTTAATCAGTATTAAAGAAATAGTTCACCCAAAAATGAAGATTTGCTGAAAATATACTCACCCTCAGGCCAAGATGAGTTTGTTTCTTCATCTGAACAACAGATTTGGAGAATTTTAGCATTACATCACTTGCTCACCAATGGATGCTCTGCAGTGAATGGGTGCCGTCAGAATTAGAGTTCAAACAGCTGCACACAATAATACACAAGTAATCCACATGACTCCAGTCCATCAATTAACATGTCATTAAGTGAAAAGCTGTATGATTGTAAGAAACAAATCCTTCAAGGGGTTTTAAATTTAACCTACAATACAAGTCCTCTATCCATAATATTGCTTTCTCAGAGGTGACGGTTTAAAGTCAAAATGTCTTAATGATGGATTTGTTTCTTACAAACTTGCAGTTTTTCACTCCACAAGATGTTTAATTGACTAATGTGTGGATTACTTGTGCATTATTGTGATGTTTTTATCAGCTGTTTGGACTCTTATTCTGACGGCACCCATTCACTGCAGAGGATCCATTTGTGAGCAAGTGATGTAATGCTACAATTCTCCAAATCTGTTTGGATGAAGCACTCATCTACGCCTTAGATGGAATGAAGGTGAGTGAAATTTCACAAAATGTCCATTTTTGGGTGAACTATTCCTATAGGGTCAACTGACGTTATACACTGACTAAAAATCATATTAAAGGTGCAGTTGGAGATCTCGGAAAATGATAACTTTAGCCTGATAGCACTGAAAGCGAATGTCCCACCCTCCCCGCAATCGCCGTCCAAAGCCACGCCCCCTGAACGCACATACGCTCAAAGAGCAGAATACCAGAGACAACATTAAATTACTACAATAGGCTACATCAACGGTCCAGTTCAAAGCAAGCATATATGTTCCATACGAAGGGCATTAAAGTGTGCTAGATGTGAATTTAAATGGTATTTATTTACAGAGGTATATTATGTCAGACTTCTCTAGTAAGTTTCGTCTGTGTGTGAAGATGCTGTGCAGTGCAATCTGCGAATGAATGTTCCGAAGTGAAGTAAACTTCAACGGATTTCCCCTGCTCAGGGAGAAGGGAGCAATGAACACTGTGTAGGGAGCATGTCAATCGGAACACAGTTCATGCACGTAGCTCTCTTCTAACTAGCTGGTTATCTGATTAAGGTGTGTTAACTAAGCAAGACATGCAAAATATGCAGAGACGGGGGGCACGAGGACTGGAATTGGGAACTGCTGGTCTACATCATGTGTCATTCACCAGTGAAAAAACATTATAGCACAGTTAGTAAAAGTACTACAATACCAGGAAGGAAGATTGGGTTGTTTGTCTGCCATTCTTGCTCTGTCTGCAGCGTGCGTGAGCGCACTGATGACGTATCCTGTCTGTGCGAACAGGGTGCGCAGAGATATGCAAATACATGCGTTGACAGGCAGGTAGGAAAGCCAATTAAAACGCTCGGACCGAGCGTTTTGATTGGACGGACATTTCTTGGTCCTAAACCTTCCACAGAATATATAAATACTGATAAATACATTTAGACCACTTAACTTAATGATTGCTATCAGGATGTGAAGAGACTTTCAACCAGAATAACAAAAAATGTTTCTGAAGACAATCACCTATGATACCTTTAACACCAGTCACTTAAAACTTATTGCAAAAATTAAAGTGAAATTACTTCTGAGAAAATATATTGATATATTTTTGTGTTGATATATTTTTAAAACACAACATTTTTGGTGATCATCACTAAAAAAATACAAATATTTTCTTATCTTTGACACAGTAATACACGATCATTGCACTGAACTGACACTGACTCTGTGTTTAAAAATTAACATGCACAGAGGTATATGTGTCAAAATGGATACCTTTCCTTGTCAAGTTACAGAGCCACTGGAAAAATCTGCCTGCCAAGACACTGAGGTCTAGGTTTTGCTGGATCCGGTTGTGAGATGATCTCTATATGAACGACAGCATCTCCTTTCGCTCATTACTTGCAGTGACATCATCATCAGAATCAGGGTTGAGCCAATAGGAAGGTGAGATCCTGTAACCTCTGACATTCGACTTCTCGCCCTGTTTTCCATCACGCTGTGCGTTCCATCACACTGTGTAATTTGACACAGAAATGTCAGCGTAAGATACCAGCCTAATAGTTAAGAGAGTGTGTGAACTCCACAGGTCAAGACTTTTTACATCACAAACACAATCACTTGCGAACTACATCTCTCACAGTCAATTCTCATATAACTGATAGTTATTTCCTGCTCATAAGACTTTCTTTTTATTTAAAAATGTCTAATTATTGTCTGGTTAGCTTGAAATTATAACTATTAATCATTATGGTGACAATTATACATAGTATTTGACCGTTTATGTTCAACTCATTGAAACTACAATCATGAACAGTCATTTAGATTAATTTCTGAGAAGAGAAGACAAGACAAAATCTCATTATGATAAGACAGCATGGGTATGTATTGGATTTGGGTTGTTTAATGGCTTGGCAACTGTGATTAAGGTCAGTTAAATCAATTCTTATCCTTTTTTAAGTACTTATTTACAATATGTCATTCTCCATAACTTGTAAATACAGTTTCACATGATAAATAATAACAGGGAACCATTATGCAGACAGTAGTCAGTCAACATAATACAACACTGTAAAAAATCCACAAAAATAAGGCACAATGTACTATATTAATAAGAAGGAATGTCCCATATTTATTTTTTACAGGTGTTTTACATGTATTTTGAATTTTATACTTCATTGCATTGTGTTTTAAGGTTACTGGAAAAATCTGTTAAATTACCAGATAATGTCCTGGCAGAAAATGTTTCCTTTTTCTTTTCTTTTTTTTTTGGCAAAATTACAGATTTCATGAACAAAAGTTTGACTGTATTCAAGAGAGGGAAGATTTTTGTTCATTAAGGCAAATCTGATTCACAAAATTTGTAAAGCAACCTATTAAATCATAAAGTTGTGATTACATAACCCCCCTGAAACTGTTACAACATTAAATTCATCAACAGTTAATTTTATAGATGTTAGATTTCTGAATAAAATAGTTTATAAATTAAGTCATGTTTGTCCACTTTCAGTGAAGCATTGCTTTTGGGTCGGTGTTGTAGTGACTAATATAAAATTGTGAGGAGAAATCCCTTTATAATTTAATTAAAAATAAAAGTAGGCTACAAATGTTCAATTTATAATATTATGTCAATAAAAAAAATACTAAAGTGTATTCTATAAAAATAATCTTTTACTTGATCTATGGCCCTTAAAATTTTTGTTAATAATTTTGTTCATAGAATCAGTTAATTTAATGTTCGCACATTTATAGGCTATATTTTAATATTGTACTAAGTAGTTTACAACCCTGGTAACACGATCAACATACTATATTAACCAGTTCCATTCTTTTGGAGAATTGGAGAGATTATATGTGAAAAGGTGACCATTTACTTTCAAAGAGATTGTTGGACATGACTTGTTGCAGAGGACATTCAACATTTCACAATCTCATATTATGATCCGTCCATCTATTCATATTTTAACTGTGGTATCTACAAATCTACATATCTATCTGAATTATGGCAAATGTACAATAATAGTAAACTACACTAAACTATTTGCATCTTAAAACCATCGTGAAGAGCCAGAGGTGTCTCTCTCTCACGCACTCGCTCACACTCACACACAGTCGTGCTCTTGAGACTCGGGTGAGTGCGCATGAAATTACAGTCGCTATCTGAGGTAACAGTAGCAGCGCTTCAGTCTGGGAGAATCTGACTTGAGTCTAGCACGCACATCCACTGGAAAGAGCAGCAGTCACGGGCTTTACGCGAAGAGCCAACACTTTGGAAGGCTACAGGTATGGGCACTTTACACACCAGCTGTACAAATGCCGTGCACAATGCGCGCTTGAGCTTGAACTCAAACTGCCTGAGGCACACTCAAAGGATTCACTAGCATTTAGTGCACAATATGTCAGATATTTTCATGCTTTTGAGAAAGATGCATTGCATTGTGCGACTGATTAAGTAAGTTCGAATAGGTTTATCGCATGTAAATTAGCCTGCAAGTTTCTGGCACTAAGGCAAGAATTTAGAGAACGAAACGGAAATTCAGGATTACTCAGCTTTTTGATGCAACTCATTTCAACCCTATGCTGTGACAAATGATGTGCGCTAATTAAAATAACTGTCAAGAGTAGGATAGCCTACTATTCCTATTTCTGTTACCATTAGTATGCATTCAGATTTAAATTCTTATTATAGTATTACCATTTGATATTTAAGGAATCTAATTCATTCATTCTTCCGTGCTACGTAAATTATTTCTGAAATGTAACCTGGCAGTGATTAGGCTACAAGTTACAGGAGTATCCCTAAAATCAGTAACATAATCTTTTTACCTGACACTTTTTAGGTAGGCCAATCTTATCTAATTATTTGTTGGAAAAAGTGATATAACAACAACGAATAGTTCCGGTCTGAATGCTGATTGGTCAATACCTGTGCAGGATATCACTGCGCAGCACCGATAGTGGATCGTTATTTTGTTGCATAACAACCTTCTGTTACACGAGGGACTATATTCTGGCGGAGGAATTGGATTCATAGAAAAGGTAATACAAATAAAAATAATAAAATACACTTTAATATTGTTATTAATATTTTTAATAATATTAAAAGACACTCTGGCCTTGCTATAGCCTAATTTGTGCATAACAACACTCTTCCAGGAAACTAGTTACGTTACGCTAGTAAATTAGCAGTATTAATGTAACCCAGATTACATTGCTCTTAAAACACAAAAAGAATATAAGTCTTAGCCTCACTGTTCACTTTCATTGTATGGAAAAAGGTGCAATGAAAGTGAATGATGACTGAAGGTCTCCTTTGGTGTTCCACAGAAGAAATAAAGCCATATAGGTTTGGAATAAGTTGAGGGTCAGTACATTTTGTCAGACGTTAGATTTTTAGATGAAAAAGTAAACTTAAAGCCTTGTAAAACATTTCATAGCTACATTATGCAATTCTCAGGGGCAGATAAGCAGATTTATAATGTCTTTTTAACGTTGGCTTTTCAGTGCTTTATTCATTGATCTGTTTTTCCAATTTCGCATGTGATGGTGTGTTTTTGTTCCATAAAATGACTTGTTTTGTAATCAAGCTCCAGCTTTTGCAGTTGTATTGTTCCAAACAGTCAATTATTATAAAGATAGCATGTTTTGAAGTGTGTTTTGCACGTGGTTTGTGATGGTACCATTTGGTTAAGAGAGTTTTGCTATTGTTCCAAGCTGACTGTAGCTCCAGTCAGTTCAGTATCGGTCATTTGCCTAGATTTGAGTAAGATTTTCCATGTCACCAGGAAGGGGGTGAGGTCTGTCGTTGCACCCAGTCGTATTAAATTATTCAGATACCATCTCTATTTTTCACAGAAACACAGGGCCATGCACAGCGAGACACCTTTAAATGGCAGAAAAGTAGAAAATAGCATTTGTAACTAACCACCATGCATTCCCCCAGGAGTTTACTGAGCATGGGTTTTCTTTAAAACAACAGATACTCAAAAGTGCAATGGCCAACAATAACACCTGCACTGTTTTTCAGGGTTACCCGTCTGAAAATATTTTGATGAGCATATGAAGTCTTTGTGTGGCCGCCTACAAAGCCAGTCTTCCACAGCGCTTTGTCTCACTCTAAATGGCACCAAGCACACGCACAGCCCTTAGATCCCTCACTCAAGCCCCTTTTGTCTTTGCCGCTCACTTTCACCAATGAAAAAGCCTGTATGCTAACAAGGGTCTGGAGAGCGAGCTGCGTTTGTGCTGGTCACCATCAACATAATGGCGAGCATGAATAATCAGTCCATTTTCAACCAACATTAAAGGCAGAGAACATAAACTGCTTAGTTTCTTTATCTGTCTGCCATCCAGCATCTGTGTACTGCTAATTAATCTGAATGGCGCTTTTAGTAAAAAGTTCATTTATTTATTTATTTGGGGATGATTTTTCATGGTCTGTCTTTGAACTGCTGTGATCTTTGATGGCAGTGTGTAAGATTGTAGCTTGTGGGTCTGTTTAATCAGGCGTATAGGTGTCGTTCTTTGGTCCAAACGGTTTATTTCTTCTTCGTTTCATTTTCACTGTCCTTTAATCCTTTTCTTTTATAGTACTGCTTATTTCTACTTACTTTCAACTGCTCACTCCCCCAGGTTTTCCGCTGTGTCCCTTGTCCTTTGATTCAGTTGAGCCACCCAGTTCCCAAATGGAATCAAGGGTAAACTACAATGATAATGACAGTATAATATCCTCTCTACCGAGACCTTTGGTTTCTCAGATAAAACAAAATATCTTTAAAGTGGCTGATCTGTAGTGAAAGACTCTCTCATTTCATCTGTCACCTTTAGAGCTTTGCTGTTTTTCATTACATCAAAGCATAAGAAGCATCATTGTGGTCTCTTCACAGCCTTATCTCAGATCAGCTGAGCCTGGATACTGCTTTTATCCATGCAAATGATCAGGTGATAGTATGTGTGTCATCAGATTAAAAAAGCAGGTTTGTTGTGTGAATGTGCAATGTAGTGAACGAGCAGCATTGTATGCATCTTTTTTGCAGTATTTAATAATAATGCTACAACTAAATACCAAAATCTGATTCTTTATCAAACAAATACCATGTGTGCTAATACACGTTTTTACAGTAAAGGGCCATGTTGGTCACCCAGCCTTCGTCATTCACACAGGACGGTGTGCATATGTGGCACTCGGAGGGCTGAGGAATTCAGGACCACCAGCTGCTCCACGTCGCATTAGACAGATCATGCGGCAGATAGATTATGCAAGCCATCCGTACTCATGTAAGCTTCATGTAAATGTATCCAGTCTGTCCTGTGTATTATTTAAGCAGTATCACATGAGTGAGAGTGTTGGCGTAATACTGCTCAATAAAGTTAATATTCAATATCTTACATTTTAGGGTACATTTACATGACAACAATGTACTAAAAGCTTTTTTCAGTTGTGTTTTTGAAAAGTTTAGTGTACAGTCAACAATGTCAAAACGATCCCCGTTCACACGGATCTGCGAAAACTACTTAAAGTGCTGTATTATGCGTGCCAGGCTAGTAGTTGGTGAAGAAATACTATGCACCTGTTCACAGACCTATAGACTGAACACGCATACGCTTGTGCATGACATCACCGTTTTCACAAATTCGCATTTTTGTAGTTTAAACAGATGATAACGGTATCGTTTTCAATCACTGGCACTTTAAAGGGGTCATATGACGTTGCTAAAAAAGAACATTATTGTGTATTTGGTGTAATGCAATGTGTTTGTGTGGTTTAAGATTAAAAAAATACATTATTTTCCACATACTGTACATTATTGTTGCTCATCTATGCTCCACCTTTCTGAAACACGTCGATTTTTACAAAGCTCATCGTTCTGAGAAGCGAGGTGTGCTCTAATTGGCCAGCTATCCAGTGTGTGATTGGTCAAATACCTCAAGCGTGAGATGGAAATGTTACGCCCCTTACCATATTGTGATACCGTGTCCCGGCACGACAAGACCAAAACAATAAAACCCATTATAAACGAGGCATTTGTTGCATCCGGTGGGGACATAATTACTGATTATTATGACTTATACTGTCTTTTTACGTGTCGCATTGTATCGCGCCACGTAAACATAACTATGTCTGCATTTGTGATCGGAGAAACGACAAACAAGAAGCTACTCTACACAGCTCAAAACTCGCGTTTGAATAGTCAGTGGCAAATTCTTTAAATATCAAAACATACTTACAGGCTGTGAGTCAGATGAGCCAGACTGTCCTTGCAAAGTTGGAATTGCCCCACTTTATAAAAACAGCCTTTGTGCACAGCTGGTATTGTAGGCTACTCTCCCAGGTTCAGGAAACAGTCCTCCATAAAATGTGCTGCACACACTTTAATATTTGGGTTGAACTGTTCTGGAACAGTGTTGTAAATGCAACTTAACCACTGATTTCTAATTCTGTCCTCTTTTGAAGCCCAAACAAAGTAGTTTCGCTTTCACAACGAAACACAGCGTCTCCAGGACATGGCGCCGGCAGCAGCAACAATACTACAGCGAGAATAAAAATCACGCCCTCTTTCTTTGCGTATACATTTGGGCAGTGTTATGCAAATCTTCCCACACAGTGACGTAGACATGTGGGGGCGTGTTTAAATGAGCCGTTTTAGGGGGGCGTGGACAAGTCTTAACTTTTATAAAGAATATCTCTTTGGGTTTGAGACTTTAGTCTTTGCAACTTTAGGGATCTTATCTATGCATGAACAGCTTGTAACACTCCTAAGAGAAAGGAAAACTTGAAATTGCATTTTCAAAAGTTTGCATTTTTAGGCCCCTAAAGTGCTGTTGCCATGTAAACATCCCCTTAGACGCAATATTGACAGTTACTTTAGCTATTTTCGCTTCGCCAGTTAATTTTTTTTTCAAACAAAGCTTCTTTGAGCAAGACACAGTGATTTTTTTGCTCCTCAATGAAAGTGTTTATGAACAAATTGTTTGAGTGAATAATTCACTGACTCCTTCATAAAGACAGCTAGTTGTTTCATTCCTGAATGACTCAGTGTTTCTGAACAAATCATTTGAGTGAATGATAAATTACTCATAAATACAGTGACTTGTCGCCATCTACTGGCATATTGATGTAACCTGCAGAAAGAGTCGATGAAAAATCCCCACTAGTCTGTCCATAAAGTGTCATTGTTAAAAAACAAAACTAAACTAAATCTATTATTAAATAAAGCTTAAATAAATTAATTGTTTAAAATGACTTACTAAAACTGAAATAAAAAAAATAATTAAAGCTAAAATAAATATTTTATACATTTTTAAACATTTTTATAAATAACATTAAATAAACAAAAACTAATAAAAATGGCATAAGGACACAACAAAATTACTAAAATTTAAACTAAATTTAGAATTAAAGCATAAAAATAATAAAAGCTCATTTATAAAATTAATACATACTAGTAATAGTAAATAACACTGTCTGGAATGCTGCTCTACCAACCAGATTCAATTTTTTATACTATAAAAATGTTTTGTCAGATAACTTCAAAATGTACTTTATGTGCTTACATCTTCATTAACTGATTTTACTGAAGTCAGACATGATTACTTTAGGTTACACCAAACAAAAGTTATATTTAAAATTGATATTATGTATAAGATATTATGTTATTACATAAGATTTGAAAAGTGACATTTGTTTGGTTTACCTTATTTATTGGTTCTTTAAACAAAAACAGCAAAGCTGTTTATCTGAGTTTTTAATAAGGGAACAAATTTTAATAACTTCATATACTTCACACAACTGGATGCTCAGCACCATTCAATTTTCATCTCCTAGATGAGTTTTGCATTTAGAATGAATTGGAGAACAGCCTTGATATTATTGCGACCCACTGAATGTATCCTCGCTCCTGATTTTAGCTGATGAGTGTGAAAGTAATTTCCTTCGAAAATGGTGGAAGAGCTGATTTGAATAACAAACTATGTATAGACTTGCTCTGCATAAAATCATGGTAGGTGCGCATGGATTGGCTGGATGGTTTTGGCAGGATCTTTTCATAGATGAGAAAATAACCCAGCTGTGGTTATTGCAGGTGGCTCATCTGAATCAGTCTCTCCCACATTCATAGGCAAATGAGTGGACCGAGCGACACTGTGACTATTAGAGTGTAAATGCACTTCTTCCTGACTTATTGTAGGTTTAAGTGTGTCACTGGGCAGCATGACGGAGGTGATGAACAGCTGTGACTCTGCGGTGGGAGACTACAGTGTGAGCGGCGCGTCTGAGGAGGAGAACATCTCTTTTCAGGTGGGTTGTGCTTCTCTCGGTCAGCTGGCTGGATGTTCTCTTGAAATTCATATCAGTGATTTATTCAAGAGGAACAAGGCTAATGAAACACAAAAACAAGTAAAAGATAATATATACAGTTCCTGGTCATTTTGACTACAAATACAGGGATTTAATACAGATAGTGATCCTCTGAATACATGAAATTGCTATTTGCTAAAATAGAAAGACAACGGGAATGCTTGGACATGAAATATTGGTTTGACTTATTTTAAATGATTTTTTTATTTTTTATTTAATTACTTTGCAACCAATAAACAGTATGTTCTAGAATGAATGTGTGCAGTATGAATGTAATACAGACAGTGTTGGGGAAAATTACCTTTAAAAATAATGTGTTACAGTATTGCGTTACTCAAAAAAAAAGTAACTAATTGTGTTCCTTAGTTACTTTTTATGGAAAGTAATGCATTACATTACTTTTATGTAAAATTTTGTCACCTGGGCTGGGCTTGCTTATTTATTTTTAATAACAAAAAACCCAAAAGTTATATTTCTGGCAACTGTAAAGGCCTTTTCGCACCAAAAGTGAAATTATTAAGCCTCAGCCTGAAGGAAGTGCCTCTGCACCTCACTCCTGATATCTCTCAACACAGGGACAGAAGAGCTGTCAGTGAATAAATGGGAAAACAAAGTAACTTTCATTACATATTTGAAAAAGTAACTCAGATATTTTCTTTAAATTTAAAAGCAATGCATTACTTTACTAGTTACTTGCAAAAAAAAGTAATCTGATTACTAACTTGTGTTACTTGTAATGCGTTACCCCAACACTGAATATGCGCTACATTCGTCACATTGTCATTGTCATGTGACCTACCAGTGTCAGTTGCATCACTTCACTGCCATACACAAATCCTCTCCCTTGGCCTCATGGGATAGTAAAGCATAAAGAAGTAGTAGGTCATCTGGAATACTGGGAATCAGAACTTTGGCAAACATTCTGGTAAAGTTCTCTTACAAGTTTCAAACAAACATCTACTAATAACATTAATAGAACGTTAGTTCAGAGTTATCTGGTCTTTAATAATGTTCTCAAAAATGTAGCACAAAAACTGTATTTACACATTACTCATGGCACTTTTTTTGAAACACTTTATTGGTTGGATGTTCATCTAACATTTTCTAAAATGTTACTACTTGTTTCAAAACGTTCAGAGAATATTCAAAACTAACGTTCCCACGATATTTGCAAAATGATAAAGAATGCTCCCTTAATGTTCAGGTAAAACATTTAAAAACTGATGTTTTGAACATTCAGAAATAACACTTTCAACTTAATTGGAACTTTAGCAAAATATTATTAGAACATATTTTTGTTTGCTCTGACTTTTCATGTACTGTTTTTCATCTACTGTATAGTAGGGAAGTATGCAATTTTAGATGCATATTTTAAAACAGGGTTCCTCAAATCTTGCCAATGCGCTGCAGAGTTTAGCTCCAACTCACCTACCTGTGATTTTCTAATGATCCTGAACACACTGATAGGCATGCTCAGGTGTGTTTGATTAGGGTTTAGAGCTAAGCTCTGCAGGAAAGTGGATCTCGTGGGCCAGATTTGAGGATCCCTGCTTTAAAGCTTCTGAAAGTGACTCTTAAGAGCCATTCACTCAGAATGTGTTTTTGTGTTTAATAACGTGAGATGCAGGGAAGTGGAATGAAAAAACGCAAGGTCAAGAAATGCGTTTTGTAAAACCTGAACTTATTTTAACTTGCGAGCAGTGTTATTAGAACGCAGCATCATGCACCAGATGATGCAAAAGACACATAACTTGTATGCAACAGTCAAACACGTCAATGGAATGTGAACGACCCCCTAACAGTATCGTTCCTTTATAGTTGTAGTCTGAAGGCTATTTTATCATCCTTCTTGTGGACTGTCCATAAGAGGCATTTTACAAAAATATTTCAGCACTCAGTGCCACGATTGACCAATCAAAACTGACTATTCCAGAGAGCAGGGTAGGAATAGATAACATTTTAAGTGAAAGTCACACACACATATGCTGAGTGTTTTTCTGGTTACCTGATGGATGACTGCGATGGGTCTCCGTGGATCTATTTGGAGCTTGTCCTCCGTCATTTCAGCCTGATTGGAGTCTCTTTCATTTTGCTCGCATCGCTACGAAAAGCCAATCAGATGCCTGCTCATTCATACAGCCTGCTGGATGAATTCAGATTCCTCTCAGACACTCAAGAGAGACTCGAAAGGTCACAATCTTTTCAGGGAACGATCATCATTACCCTTTCTTTACCACAGGATGAGCAGTGCCATTATATGCTTGCTGAATGAACCCTGTCTGAATCTGTCATTCACTCTGTCATGTAAGCTCTTTCTGTGCTTTGTAAACCAACATGCAATGCACACCCTTTTCTACTGTTGTTGGTACAGATGCTTTTAGAAAATTCATGTCTCACTTGATAGCCCACATGTTGCAAACACACGGACACACACTCAAGATGCTCTTGTTCACACTTCAGTGCAATTGTGGAGAAATAATCATACACAACGTGAGTCACATCCTGCTCTCTTGAACTCTAAACAAGGCATTAGGACTCACACAAGACGTGAGGGGAATGCCAAACACATCATTAATAAAAACCCATCAAGGAGTTTTTGATGGAACCGCTGGAGGGGAGCATTTGTAAACATATATTTACTCATAAGTGATTGCCCACAAAAAAAATACTACTAATAATAATTCTTCTCTCTGATTGCTTATAAGGGGTATGCATTAAAATTTTCAAGTAGGCTTTAGTGCTGAATGCTTCCAAGGTTAAAACAGATTGACCTAATATCACCCTGCCTTAAAAAACTTTTTAATTGGCATTTTTGTTTTGTTATCCAGTAAATATTTCTAAGCATAGATAAAACATATCATGAATGTATCATGAAATATTTAATTTTTCTTTCCTTTTTTGTGTTAAGCACAAATCAAACAACGTTCTGTGAGGTAAAATGCTAAAATTAAAACTACTGCTTCCAAATGTATGGTTTAATGAGGTCCTTAGATCTTTAACGGAGGAAGTAAAGGTCAAATCATGCTGTTTCTTGAAAGCTGTGAGGACATTTTGAGAACTTTCAGACTTTCATGTACCGTGGCCTCTTGTGACCCCTGTGTTACAGATCTTCCCAGACTCCCATGAACGGTTCCCAAAGCTTTCCAAACGCTTGCCATCCATCGTGGTTGAACCCACTGAGAGCGGGGAGGTGGAGAGCGGGGAACTGCGCTGGCCTCCTGATGATCTGAGTCCTACGGATGACCCCAGAGACAAACAGGCCCAGGCTGCAAGTAAGTTCATGTTAACCATTATAAGAATGTCCCATTTAAGTTTACCGTTATTCTCTTTAATCTGATAATTTATTTATTTTTTCTTAAAATTTATATATTTCACTATAGCTACTACTTTGTAATGTTATGTCTTTATTCTCAAAACACTGGCTTACTGTCTTGAAACATCATGACTTTATTTTTGCAATGCTGATCTTTTAAATTTAAATTAGATTTAGATTTATTTCATTTTAAATGACACATAAAACTTTGTCATACTATATGCAATACTTAAAACGTTTAAATTAATTTATGCACAACACTGAAAAAATGGTAACCTAAAAATGTTAACATCTAAATTAACTGGTTTTATTCAAGTCAAAAGTATTATTTAACATCACTGAATCCACCTTAATACTTAAAAACAAAACTATTTTTGAGGGGGATAAATCAGGTAGAAATAGCTCTTTATGGTAACAGATGCAAGTTACTTTATACAGTGTACAGTTAAAAAAATTTTTACGTGATTTTTAAAAGAAGTCTCTTATGCTCATCAAGGCTGCATTTTTTTAAATCAAAAATACAATAAAAAAATTTAAATATTATTACAATATAAAATAACTCCTTTCTGTTATAATATATATTAAAATGTAATTTATTCCTGTGATGGCAGTGCTGAATTTTCAGCAGCCATTACTCCAGTCTTGAGCGTCACATGATCCCTCAGAGTCAATCTAATATGCTGATTTGATCAAATCAGGCTGATCCATAAAAAAAATGTTGTACATTTTATTATTTCATTTCAAATGCAGTTTAAACCATTTTGAAATTCAGATTGCTTATATAGTGGTTCTTTTACCCCTTAGTTGATTTCAGTCTTGTAGCATCAGATACAATGTATTTAAGGAAATCTAATTTATGAGATGTTTGATTATATTGTGTTTGTATTTCAGTTGACAAGCCCACAGAAGACACCCAAGAGGCCGCTACAGGGACGGAAAACTAATGGGCGATGGTTGGCACCAATCCAGCCAATCACTGTGAATGTCTTCATTACGGACAGGAGTGAACGGGAGACTCCACCAGTTAGGTCTGCCTATCATCCACACTAGAGCCGCCCACCTGCTGACCTCCACTCCCCTAGGTGGAGCCGAGGCCTGAGAGACTGTCTTAACTGAACTAGCTCACGTGCCAAACTCTAGTGGTAGTCAGCTGCTGTGATTGAGTTGTAAATGATCTCCAATAACACCATGATACCCATTAGAAGTCACCTATACCTGCTAAATTATAAACTGGCATTCATTTATGTATTTATTTGCTTTGGACCAAAGTCTTTCATTCCTTCCATCAAAAGAACATAGCTTCAGGATGTTAATTTGATGTATTATATCAGCACACATTAAGTGAAAATGGATTTCTGATAATATGTAAATGAACTACAGTGCATAATGGCTCTTCGCCAGTGTAGATTTCAAACTCTACGCTATGTACAGTAGATCTGTTTGCTTTCATGCTCACACACTACTAATAGGGGTTTCTTTTTAACACTCTTTCCAGATTTGCACATATTCTTTGCCACTTGCATTAATTCTCTGTTATTCACATCGCTGCTGCTTATTTACTAGTGTTCGTCAGAGCTGCTGTAAATGTAGCTTTCTTTGCCTTAGACATTTATTTGTAGTTACACTATATGTACGTCATAATTTTAATGAAATTACTGTTTGTATATATGTTCAGACGGATGTTATTTTACCCATCACATGTATCTGTCACTTTCCCAAGGCAAAACTCTTTGGTGCTTCAAAGTCTGTTGAATATCACTGTATTCTGTTAAAAATCTACTGCTCTTTTGATGTTTGAGTATTAGTCTTAAAATATTAATAATCTGTCTGGGAATGGGAATGAATGCAGCACAGTATCACTTAGCATTAAAGGCAGTTATTTCTACATCTGTGCTCTGTTGATTCATCAAATGAATGTATGTAGGATCCAGCCTTGACACATCACTGATTTCTTGTGGGTAGATGTCAAGTACTAGCCAAAAGCACTTCTAGTTGAATACTGTGTTGACACGAGCAGTAGTTATTCTAGCCCAGCAGCATCAGCAGCTCTTAGCAGTTGATGTTTTCCAGCCACAGGCATTGCTAGAGCAGTTTTAGGGGGGCTTCAGCCCCCTTGTCTTTCATCTCAACCCTCCTAAAACTTTTCAGATTAACTCAACTGTCGGATCTCTTTAAAATCTGTTAGAATCTTCAGCATGTTTGCTGAACAGCGACTGCAGTAAGCAATCTGAGGTTACGTAAGGCCTTAAAAACTTTAACTTCCACACAACTATGTCAAGTTCATATTCTATATAAACTTTCCTTTTTATTGTTAAAAATGACATTTATTGGGGTATTTGAATTTATTTGTGTTCCAGTTCATTACAATCAATTGTATAGATCTTTCTTCTGTGGAATACAAAACTATTAGTTCCATACATGAATGTCAGTGGGGTCCAAAATAACATTGCGCCCCATAGAGTGCAACAGTTGTGAGAGTAAAATCCCCTTCATTTTTTTATAGGGGGAATTGATAAACCTTTAAGATGTACTGTGAGCTATGAGGTTGTTAATGGATGGTATATGGTTTGTTGAAAATATGTTTTTATAGGCTATATATCAACCTCGTTAAATCAATGGTTTTATATTATCCATCATCGTCATTCGCAATGATTGTAGTTCTTTGCCCTATTAAAACTGTTAAAGGGTTAGTTCACCAAAAAAATGAAAATTCTGTCATTAATTACTCACCATCATGTCGTTTCAAACCCGTCAGACCTTTGTTCATCTTCAGAACACAAATTAAGATATTTTTGATGAAATCTGAGAGCTCTCTGACCCTCCATAAACAGCAATGCAACTGCAATGTTCCCAGGTCCAGAAACGTAGCAAGGACATTGGTAAAATAGTCCATGTGACATCAGTGGTTCGACCGTAATTTTACGAAGCTATGAGAATACTTTTTGTGCGCAAAGAAAAAAATAAAATAATTTGTTCAACAATTCTTCTACCCGAGTTACCGTCTTCTGCCATTTTGGAAAGTACCCCAGAACATAATCAACTTAATCAGATTAACGAAAAGTCTTACGAGTTTGGAACAACATGAGGGCCTTAAGTTACCCAAAAATGAAAATTCTGACATTATTTACTCACCACAGAATTCCATACTATAGTATTTTTTTTTCCATACTATGGAAGTTAATGGCTATCGGCAACTGTTTGGTTGCAAACATTCTTCAAAATATCTTCTTCTGTGTTTAACAGAAGAAAGAAATGCATACAGGTTTGGAACAGCTTGTTGGCATGTTGGGACATTTCTGAGTGCTGGCCCTTTGAAAATCCCCTAAAATGCCAGTGTAAAATGATGACAGAATTTTCCCTTTTGGGTGAACTGTCCCTTTAAGTTCACAGAATTGTACATTTTGTCTTTCTGTTTGATCAAACACTTTTTTGCTTTGAATTGAAGTATGCAATACTGTGATTCACCTTGTAGATGGTTGGTTGTTTCATGGCTTAAAACTCTTTTTGAAAACCCCTTTTGAAAAAATTAATCGGAAAAAAAAAAATCCTTTTGGAACCAAGGCTGCTGAAAAAATGAGTGGACACTACTGGTATAAGAAAAAAAAAAGACATTTTTCAAAATGTGATTTTTTTTATGTTCCACAGAAGAAAGTAAGTCATACAAGTTTGGAACTACATGATGGGTGAACAATACCTTTAAAATGATCTAATTTTACTCTATTCAAAGACTGGCTCGTTCAAACCTTTCCCAGAATGCACAATCCTGCCCTTTCCGAGTCTCAAGTTCGCTACCTCCTTTCTAAATGAAGCCGAGGACCACGTATGTTCAGGTAGAGAGAGCTGTCACGTCGCATTTGTGCTCTCCAGTGGAGACTCTCCCCGGACGGTGCACTAAAAGCACATCGTCAGGTGGCTCCTGGGAAATGAACCCACTGTCAAGTTCAGCCACCTCCGGCGAGAGTGGCGACCTGACAGGCCGGAGATGATTTTCACTCATTTTCTGCCACTGAATGCTGCTGGCAGAGTGACCTTGTTTGGAGTTTCCGAAAATAAACATGTCACTCTCAAAGGATCTCGATGATACCAAAGCTCGCTCGAGCGCAGAGATATTACAGTTCCCCGTCACGGAAGCTGCCGGTATGAGTCGGCTCTGATTTATAAGTGTTCCTACGCATGCTCATGCACCCACACACGCAGAAACACACAACTACAGTGCAGCCAACACACTTGAACAATCTTAAAGGCTTTTTTTCCCAGGCCTCTGTGAATAATGAAGGTTAGAACCGTAGGTGGACCAAACACGTCGTGTTATTTTGAAGACTAAAGCTTTCTGGCGCACTTCTCGGAGAGTTCTTGCAGTGTTTAAAATATGTGTAGCTACCTCTAGCCTCCATTAGTTCTTAAATTAGCCTAGTATTTCACAGTCTCGGGCTTTCAGATTGATAGAGCCCCTTTGACTCGGTGTTAAAAAGGAGTTTCAAGCCCACGCCGCTGTGGTCCGCGGCTCAGCTTCATAATATGTCAATCGACGCCGACAGCGGGACGTGAAGCACGTATCGGCGGCAGCGGGACACACGGCTTCTATCCATTATGAAGTGAGCGCTGCACACCTGCCCCATTACTCACTCCCACACCGCCCACCTCCATTTCCAACCTTCTTTTATTTATCATTTCATCCCTCCCTCTCTTCCTCTCTCGTTCTCTGTCTCTCGTCTGCTGGAGAGCTCTTCTGATGTGCTTGTCCTTTGGGACTTTGAGCTGTGGTGTTACTATAGCAACCACCTTGTCAAGCAGGCATCAGAGTCATGTCTTTCTCCAGCGGCAGCGCGCCGCTGTGCTCTCCTCCCCACTGACCCACTCACATCATTTGACTTTATCATAATACACTGTGCTATATTAGTACTGCTATTAATCAGAGGTGAGGCGAAAAATAGCATGTTTCTTTGATGGCTTTTTTGATTGGTTTGGTGTGGGAAGCCTTTTGTGGCGCGCACTGAAATGTGTTTACTTAAACGTGCCTCCTGACGCAGACCGAGCCTGCAGCGCGCACAGACAGACAAATGCATCAAGTTATGCAGAAACAGCTTTCATATGAGCGCGCATACATACATACATATTCCTGGCCACTTCAGGTCACTCATACTCATCTTTCTACCTTGTTAAGACCATCTTATGTTGGTTTTGGATGCTAAACCAAGCCTCTCTTGGTCAACCAGATTCATTAGAAAGACCATGCTGGTTGTTTTTGGTATGGATATGTTGGTGCACCAGCTGTGACATCAAACCAGCAATAATCCTGCTTGGACCAGCATGGAAATTCAAGTTCTTTAAGTTTGTTTGGTTCTTGTCACATTCATTTAAATCTGTGTGCATTGTTCTCCAAAAGCTGAGCATAGTATGGCTATACTAGTCCATAAGCTAATAAGGTCCCATTAAGAAATAGTTCACCCAAAAATTAGCATTACATCACTTGCTCAGCAGTGGATCCTCTGCAGTGAATGGGTGCCGTCAGAATGAGAGTTCAAACAGCTGATGAAAACATCATAATAATCTTCAATTAATCCACATGCACGACTCCATCAATTAGCATCTTGTGAAGTGAAAAGGTACATGTTTGCAAGAAGCAAATTCATCATTAAGGCACATATCTGTTCCAATGAAGAAACAAACTCATCTACATCTTGGATAAATTCTCAGTTTTGGGTTAGTTATTCCCTTAATGCATTAAAGGCATAGTTCAAAATAAATTTGGTGTCATAATTTACTCACTCATGTTGTTCCAAATCTGTATGAATTTCTTTCTACTGTTGAATGCTAAAGAAGATATTTTGAAGAATGTGGGTAACCAAGCCATTGACTCAGTATATCCCTAGTAAAAAAGCATTTATTTCATATTAAGCATAGTTCAAATCTATTAAAATATTTACTCGAGACTTACTGATATAAAAATTATAATTAAACTTTATTTGGAGTACTACTTGTCCACATTGCCCATTTCTTAATATTAAGCCTAAAATGTGTTTTAATGTTGTGATAAGGATTGTATGATCTTTGAATAATATCGGTCTTTAGATGCAAGATATTTGAAGTGTACCTGAAGTACTGTATACTTACAATAGTTCCACTTTAGCACAATCAAATATACTTCAGTATATCTTTTGTTGGATCTCAGCACTACTTCCACACAACTGAAGTGCATTAAGTACGAAACTAGTTGTTCCAATTTAGCAGACTTTAAGTATACTAGTTTAGTAAATATTTGTATACTTAGCATTAAATCCATTTTAGTTTATTTATTTTCATATGGGGAAAAAATATGTAAGTTAGTGGCTACCAGCAACTGTTTGGTTACCCACATTCTTTAAAAATAAATTATTTTGTGTTTATCTAACATTATGAGCAATACATTTGTTAAAGTATGTATTAATCTTTGTTCATTTTAGTTAATAAAAAATAGAACTGTTTATTGTTAGATCATGTTAGCTCAGGTCCATTAAATAAATGACGTATAAAAGTTTTGATGTTAATGTAAATGTATGTTTAAATGAGTTTAATCGTTATTTAATAAAAAGTATTACTAAATGTTCAAATTAACTTTAAATAAGATTAATAAATTCTTTAGAAGTGTTTTTCTTTGTTAGTTCATGTTAATGTAGTTAACTAGCCTATAATGTACAAATCAAACCTTATTGTAAAGTTATTAATGTATTCATTATTAATGTATAACATACTGTATTAACATATAAAATATATCAATATATAATGTGTACTTGGCAAAACCCATAAGCACCAACCCAGCATAAACCAATTTTCACGAACATTAATATTCAGGTTGTTATTTAAGGTTCTTTGGGTTTATTGTTCTCCAGAAATACAATCATGTGTGGAAGTGAACCAGGCTTTTTCCAGCAGTTGACAAATGCAGATGCTCACACCACTGATCTGCCATGGAGCATTTTGTAAAACACTGAAGCCAGTGTTTGCGGTCTAGAGAACAAACTCATATTAATGATTTGGACAGTGTAATAAAATCCTCAGTTTTCAAGCAGGGATCTACTGATAGCACAGAGGGGCAATTTTGAAGAGTAATTTAAAGGGGAAAGCTTACAAACCAAGCTGTGGAACCAGGATTTGCACAGAGAGAGAGAGAGAGAGTGAGAGAGAGATGAGATTGGATGAGAGAAAGTTCAAAAACATCAAAAGAGAACTGATGATGTTCTTTGTTCTGTCTCCTGAGCTGCAGAAATAAATAGCTGGAGGTGAAATGTCAGCATGTGAAATTACTTCACAATTTTTGCTCTTTGTGCATGTGGTTCGGTCTTCTATTATAAATGCAGCGAGCTGCTATTGTGCCGTGCTCCTTGATTTGTCTGCTGAGGTCAGGTGGTGGATGAACAATAAGAAAATGAGAGAAGATGTCAGAGCAATTCAGGTGCCAATGAATCTGAAACGCGTTCCATATTCACACCCACGCACACAAAGTGGATAGAGCCGTGAGAAGCATCTTGACATCAAGTATTTGTGAGTCTGGTTCGGGGCGGAGGTTCTCAGGCGGTTCCTCTCCTCCGTGGTGAGCAGCCCAGCTGGGATCTGAGCGCTCACACTGAGTCAAAGTTCACCCTGCTACCTGCCAGCCACCCAGATGCCACACTAAAATAAAAGCTGATATTTACGGTGGAAATGTCAAACCCAGTTGTTTCTTCCAGCTGAGCCGAAGACTGGCTGGCTTCCTTACAAACATGCGCACAATTAGAATTATGTAACTTGATTTGATGCTTATTGAAGTACATTATGGCATCGTCCCATTTGTTAAATTATAGGGTACATATAAATAAGATGAAAGTACACACAGTGTGATATATGCTTGAAACACGAGCATTTAAGTGTTTCTTTGCCGCAGTGATTCGACTGGTTTCTTTACAAGTCAAAGGAACATCTATTGAGCAGTTCAGCGGCTCAGTAAATTATTGTTTAGATAATTTTTTAAAAACTTTTTAAATAATAGTCATTTATTGTCAAGTGACAAATGTGTAGGTTAACAATTAAGCAGAGCCCAAATCAAAGAGGAAAATAAATTTGCAAACATTATGAGTTACAAAATAATAATAATAATAATAATAACAATAATATATTGTTGGACTACTACAATAAAATATCATATTAATTATTATTATATTGATTCTATAATAATAATAAAAATATTATTAATAGAATTAGTAGTATTTCATTTTTTATTTTATTACAAAAGCCAGTTTGGCAGTTTGATGGATTAATTAGTGTTTTATTTCTGCTTTTTGTTACAATAAGTAAATAATCACTGTACAAAAATAAAACATAATATTCATGATGACCTTGTTGCTGTTATTGGACTACTACAATAAAATAAAATATTGATGATGATTGCGATTATAAACTGATTCAGATTATCTTAATTTTTAGAGTTCAATAGAAAAATATGCAGAACCTATTTTTAATTATTGTTTTATTTCTGCTATTTGATATTAAAAGCAAATAATCATTGGACTACTACAATGAAACATGATAAATATGATTATAATTATGATGAATATTATTATTGTTGTTGGGATTACTACAATAAAATATATTGAATATCATATTTTATTATTATTAGGCTATTAGTATTATTAAAGTATAATCTAATGATAAGTTAAGATATTGTATTAAAAAGGAAAAATGAAATAACCATTAAAATAGGTTCTGCATTTTGGTTCCTAAACACTAAACATAAAGACAATCTACATCAGTACTGGTCATAAAGAGGTAATATCAGTCAGCATCTATTATGGTGTATGTGGTTGAATAAATTCATTATACTACTATGGTCCACTCCATATCCAAAAATAATTAAATAAATAAAAAAAGCATGATAATATCTTTTCTTACAGAGCAACATGTGGACTAAATCACTGCATTGTCATCTGGATGGTTACATTCACCAGAACTTAATGGGATCAATTATCATTACATCAAACTGGCGATACGCGTGGCTGGAGTCAAATCTGGATGAATGCTCAAAGGAGATTTCAGAAACAAGAGGACACACACACAAACACACACACTAACTCTCATCACTTCCCAATCCTTCACACCTGAGTGGTCAACTGCGTCTCGGCAGGATATGAAACCTCTTTCCATGAATAAACATTGATGTCCAGTACTGAGCAATTTCTCCTCTGAGTATTACAAATCCAATTACCACTGAACAGCAGCACTCCTTTAGTCACAATCATTTTGCTCTCACTTCCTGTCTGTCTGTCTCGCTCTCTCTTTCATTTATTCTCTGCTCAGCAGCTCTCTCCTGGACTAGACCTCATGCCAATAGTGGTCATAGCCTGTACTTCCTGCCTCTCACGTTAAAACTGCCTGCCATTTTCAGGAGATGAAAATAAAGAGGCGGTTCAGAGTGGATTCAAGTAAAGGCCAGAACATGCTTAGTCACTTGCACTGACATGTTTGTGTGTGTATATTTATGAAGTGCCACTGTTTCCACTGTGCAGCATACTGAAAGTCCACTCAAGCCAAGTCTGTTCACTTGGTTGCCATATTGGGAAGATATCAACTTTCTGTGAAGCAATAAGCATACAACTCCTATTAGCTTGAATGTGGGACTACAATTTCCAAAACATATTACAAATCAGCAATAAAATATGAAAAGCAAAAGTATCTTGCCTCAGATCATGCAAAAAAGGAGAAAAATAATAACTAAAAATAAGATTTATTTTAAATATTTTCTTGGTCTTCTTTCATCCTTACTCTTCTGTTATTATCAATCAATCAGTCAATCAATCAATAAATGCTATTTAAAAAATACCATATTTGCTGCATTTGCTAGATGCATGAAAGACACTGGTTGAAGATCTATACCTTAATGGAAATTTTATTATTATTTTTTATTTATTTACTTTAGGGCTGCCCCCTAATATTCGACCAGAAGAGGCTTGGTCGACCAAAATTTTATTAGTCGCTTAGTTGCAGAAAAAAAAAAATCCACATTGGCGAAGTCATGCAGATCGTTAAAGTGGGCATAACACACAGTTTCACCCAATCTCATGTTAATCTTGAGTACCTATAGAGTAGTACTGCATCCTTCATATCTCCAAAAAGTCTTTAGTTTTATCATATTTAAAAAAGAAAGATACAGCTTTCTCTCCGAAAACAGCCGAGCTGCTGGAGGCGCGCCGTGGGCGGAGCTAAAGAGTGAGGAGCACTTGAGCGCCGATCGCCGACAAAACATTTGATGCCGTTTGACTTACTGTCTGCAGTTCTGAATTATGACCGGGATCTTTTATAGCTGGGACCGCTCCATCTTTCAGTATCAAACGATGCGCAAATCCAGCGTCGAACTGGGCCTTGTTTATAAAACGCTCATCAACAAACACACTTGTGAAACTCCATTGCTGCCCCAAAAAACAAACTGCATCCACTGTTCATAATGCTGGGTTCTTTTGGGAAACTGAACAAGGTTATCTTTCCCTTACAACCAAAAACACACTTCTTTAGAGACATTCTTCCCAAGCGAGTCCCGTGCAGCTAATGAAGGGCGTTGATGTGCCTGCACTTGCTGCATGCGTGGGTGCGCTCTTCCGGGAGAAATGCCCATATAAGGAGTTCCACCTTTCATTACGTCAGGAAGAGACATGATTGAAAAAAACTTTCAGAAACTTGTACGAACCTGGAAGGAAGATTTTTGTCACAGAAATACTCATACTTCCAAATCGTTTTTTGAAACTTTGGCCATGCTTAGCATGAGAATCCAACTCTTTAACAGTGTAAACAACTCTGAATGCATGAAACAGCATTGTACCCCTGGTCTATGGTAAAACAGTAGGCCTACATCGGGCAGGATCCAAACGCTCACCTATCATTCATCCACCGCAAATATGGCTTATCGTCTGAAATATGTAAGTATTAGCAACTTTACATTGCCGCTCAATCTAATGTTAACCTAGAGAAATGTGCACTATTTAAGTGTCTGTGTGGAGTGTGGAAGCTGAACAGGACAGAGGGAGGCGCCGGTGCTCTCACTTGCTAAAATACTCTGTAATTTTTGATCATACAGATAATACATCTTTCAAATCTGTTAAGACTCTACGTTTATTTGTGTGCACTCACATTAACAACAAAACATGGCGCTTTTGTAAAATAACGAAAGCAAACAGGATGCGCTTTTTGCCGTCTTGGTCTGTGAACTTGTGCGTGAAACTCCGTGTATATCTTTGCCTTACAGACATTAAAAATATATCTATAGAGAGTGAAATGTCTAGTTTCTAATGAACCATTTCAAATGGAAAACAAATATTCTCAGATTATGTAATCCGTATGAAACATGCATACAGGCACGTCCACTACTGCGGAGATGACGAGTCAGTGTCGCCGACTTCATCTTTTAAAGCGAAACAAAGAAAGCACTTGTTTATCAGTGAATTATTAAAATGTTAATGGGCCCTCTTTACTGTTTTCCCCCTGACACATTCATCATTACTTCTGCCGGTGTGCTGTTGCAAGCTTTATGCATGTGCTTGAGTGCTATGTAATGATTTAAATGGTTTATTAATAAACATGCAATTAGTCGACTAATGCTTAAAATGAACGACTACTAGTCGACCAGAAAAATCCATGGTCGAGGACAGCCCTAATTTACTTACTTATTTCTTATAAGCCAAAAAAAATCTAATTTAAAATACATTTTGTGGCTTTAAACATGTGATTGTCCCTTGTAAAATAAGAAGTGAACTCAATTGTACTCAAATCTTCATAGTGTATTTTAAAAACTGTACTTGCAGATGATAATAATATTAATAACAACAATAATAATAATAATGAAATAAAAGGTCACTGAAGTGTAGTTAAAGAGAGTACACTTTCATGACTGTCAAAATATTTTATTTTAAAATACATTTTAAATCATTGTTTAGTAATCTTTTGTCATGCTTTAAATTAATGCACATACAGTATTTTGAAGTGTTAACACACTAAAGCATTTGATTATTTGAGAATTATACTTAGTTATTTAAAGGAAAATTAAAGTTTATATATATATATATATATATATATATATGTACATTTGCCCACTGACAAAGAAATGATCAGTCTATAATTTTAATGGTAGGTTAATTTGAACAGTGAGAGACAGAACAACAACAAAAAATTCCAGAAAAACGCATTTCAAAAAAGTTATAAATTGATTTGCATTTTAATGAGTGAAATAAGTATTTGACCCCTTCTCAAAACATGACTTAGCACTTGGTGGCAAAACCCTTGTTGGCAATCACAGAGGTCAGACGATTCTTGTAGTTGGCCACCAGGTTTGCACACATCTCAGGAGGGATTTTGTCCCACTCCTCTTTTCAGATCCTCTCCAAGTCATTAAGGTTTCAAGGCTGATGTTTGGCAACTCAAACCTTCAGCTCCCTCCACAGATTTTCTATGGGATTAAGGTCTGGAGACTGGCTAGGCCACTCCAGGACCTTAATGTGCTGCTTCTTGTGCCACTCCTTTGTTGCCTTGGCCGTGTGTTTTGGGTCATTATCATGCTGGAATATCCATCCATGACCCATTTTCAATGCCCTGGCCCTGACGGTACATGGCCCCGTCCATCATCCCTTTGATGCGGTGCAGTTGTTCTGTCCCCTTAGCAGAAAAACACCCCCAAAGCATAATGTTTTCACATCCATGTTTGACGGTGGGGATGGTGTTCTTGGGGTCATAGGCAGCATATCCTCCTCCTCCAAACATGGCGCGTTGAGCTGACGCTAAATAGCTGGATTTTGGTTTCATCTGACCACAACACTTTCACCCAGTTCTCCTCTGAATCACTGGCAAACTTCAGACGGGCCTGTACATGTGCACTGCAGGATTTCAGTCCTTCACTAGTGTGTTACCAATTGCTTTCTTGGTCACTATGGTCACAGCTGCCTTAAGATCATTGACAAGATCTTCCCGTGTACTTTTTTTTCTGGGCTGATTCCTCACCATTCTCATGATCATTGAAACTCCACGAGGTGAGATCTTGCATGGAGAATCTCCCTGTCCGAGGGAGATTGACAGTTACAACCCGAATTCTGGAAATGTTGGGACGTTTTTTAATTTTGAATAAAATGAAAACTAAAAGAATTTCAAATCACATGAGCAAATATTTTATTCACAATAGAACATACATAACATAAATGCTTAAACTGTGAAATTTTACAATTTTATACACAAAATGAGCTCATTTAAAATTTTAGTAATGATGCCTGCTACAGGTCTCAAAATAGTTGGGACGGGGGTATGTTTACCATGGTGTAGCATCTCCTCTTCTTTTCAAAACAGTTTGAAGACATCTGGGCATCGAGGTTATGAGTTTCTGGAGTTTTGGTGTTGGAATTCTTGCCTGATAGGTTTCCAGCTGCTGAAGAGTTCGTGGTCATCTTTGACGTATTTTTCGTTTAATGATGGGTTACATGTTCTCTATAGGTGAAAGATCTGGACTGCAGGCAGGCCAATTCAGTACCCGGACTCTTCTACTACGAAGCCATGCTGTTGTAATAGCTGCAGTATGTGGTTTTGCATTGTCCTGCTGAAATACATAAGGCCTTCCGTGAAATAGACGTTGTCTGGAGGGGAGCATATGTTGCTCTAAAACCTTTATATACCTTTCAGCATTCATAGTGCCTATCAAAACATGCAAGCTGCCCATACCGTATGCACCTATGCACCCCCATACCATCAGAGATGCTGGCTTTTGAACTGAACGCTGATGACACGCTGGAAGGTCTCCCTCTTCTTTAGCCCGGAGGACACGGTGTCCGTGATTTCCAACAAGAATGCCAAATTTGGACTCGTCTGACCATAGAACACATTTCCACTTTGAAACAGTCCATTTTAGATAAGCCTTGGCCCACAGGACACGACAGCGCCTATGGACCATGTTCACAAATGGCTTCCTTTTTGCATGATAGAGTTTTAGTTGGCATCTGCAGATGGAACGGCAGATTGTGTTTACCGACAGTGGTTTCTGGAAGTATTCCTGGGCCCATTTAGTAATGTCAATGACAGAATCATGCGATGAGTGATGCGGTGTCGTCTGAGGGCCCAAAGACCACGGGCATCCAACAAAGGTCTTCGGCCTTATCCCTTATGCACAGAGATTTCTCCAGTTTCTCTGAATCTTTTTATGATGTTATGAACTGTAGATGATGAGATTTGCAAAGCCTTTGCAATTTGACGTTGAGGAACGTTGTTTTTAAAGTATTCTACAATCTTTTTATGCAATCTCTCACAGATTGGAGAGCCTTAACCCCCGTCTTTGCTTCTGAGAGACTCTGCCTCTCTAAGACATCCCTTTTATAGCTTTTATAGCCTTTATATCATGTTACAGATCTGATGTCAATTAAGTTAATTAGTTGCTAGATGTTCTCCCAGCTGAAACTTTTGCTTTTTCAGCCCTTTGTTGCCCCCCTGCCAACTTTTTTGAGACCTGTAGCAGGCATCAAATTTGAAATGAGCTCATTTAGTGGATAAAAGTGTAAAATTTCTCAGTTTAAACATTTGTTATGTTCTCTATGTTCTATTGTGAATAAAATATTGGCTCATGTGATTTGAAAGTCTTTTAGTTTTCATTTTATTCAAATTTAAAAAACGTCCCAACATTTCCGGAATTCGGGTTGTATTTTGTGTTTCTTCCATTTGCGAATAATCGCACCAACTGTTGTCACCTTCTCACCAAGCCGCTTGGCGATGGTCTTGTAGCCCATTCCAGCCTTGTGTAGGTCTATAATCTTGTCCCTGACATCCTCTTTGGTCTTGGCCATGGTGGAGAGTTTGGAATCTGATTGATTGATTGCTTCTGTGGACAGGTGTTTTTTATATAGGTAACAAGCTGAGATTAGGAGCACTCCCTTTAAGAGAGTGCTCCTAATCTCAGCTCCTTACCTGTATAAAAGACACCTGGGAGCCAGAAATCTTGCTGATTGATAGGGGATCAAATACTTATTTCACTCATTAAAATGCAAATCAATTTATAACTTTTTTGAAATGCATTTTTCTGGATTTTTTGTTTTTATTCTGTCTCTCACTGTTAAAATAAACCTACCATTAAAATTATAGACTGATCATTTCTTTGTCAGTGGGCAAACGTCCAAATCAGCAGGGGATCAAATAATTTTTTCCCTCACTTTATATATATGAAAGTGTACATCCCTCCCTCCCTGCAAATCGCCGTCCAAAGCCACACCAACTGAACGCATGAACACACACAGACCAGACGACCAGAGAGAACATTACTGCAATGCATCATGTGTCATTCACCAGTGAGAAAACTTTGTAGTACAGTTAGTAAAAGTACTACAATACCAGGAAGGAAGATCAGGTTGTTGATGTTTGACTTCCATTCTCGCTGTCTGCAATAGCGTACGTAAACGCGCTGATGACAGGCAGGTAGGAAAGTCAATAAAAATGTTCAGAACGAGCATTTTGATTGGACGAACATTTCTTGGTCCTACACCTTCCACAGAATATATAAATACATATAAATACATTTAGACCACTTAACATAATGATTGCAATTGGGATGTGAAGAGACTTTCAACCAGCACAACAAAAAATGTTTCTGAAGACAATCACCTATTGCACCTATAGGGGGTTAAAAAAAAAGCACTCTTAAGTTTATTGTATTTAATACAAATTAAACTATACATTTTCATTTGAATAATGATACATTTTAATTTAATTATAAATAACATTACATTTAGTTGGCACTTAGGCTAAGTATATTCTTTATTTCTGTAAGTAGCTCTTTTTTTGTTAAATTGTACTATTTTTCAGATGTTCCTGCTTCTGTTGAAGCTTGAGATGCTCTTTGGATTCTCAGATCATGGGTATATCATATGAACCGTACGAGACAGTTTTCAGCATTGTCAAATATATTCTTTATATCATTAGTTCAGTGAGAGGACCCTCATGTGGATGAATGGTTGGACATGGTTAAATATTCAGTCCCTTCTCTCAGGATGTCTGTCTCCTCACACAATTTCATCCTGGGTGTCTGACCCATGAAATGGAGTGAATAGATAGACTGGCCTCAATTAGTGGCTGTCTGCAGGCATCATCTCTGATGGTCATATTCAGCGGCCAGTCAGCCGGAGGGAGCAGACAGACACATTTATCCAAAAATCACACATCTACTGCTGGAGCGAGCACATCAGAAAGCTGCTTGGAAATACTCATTATTTTTGCAATTCCGCTTGGTGCCGCTAATCAGTAGTTTAGTGGAGGTCTTGCATTTACATGTAAATGACGTATGTCCATCTATTTTCCTTAAGGATTTTGACTATGAGGTGTGGATAAAAAGAAGAAGAAGAAGAAGAAGTACTGTATAAACCAATTCTCTGTAAATGCACAACAGCTCAGTGGAAAACTCAGTGATTATATTATATTATTACAACTAATATTATATAATATGATATTATTCAAGATTATAAAAACCTGTTCATCAATATAAACATATTTTTATAAATCTGAATAAAAATGTAAATTTTGACTAAAGAATGTAAATTTTAATGTAAATTAATGTAACATTTAAAAAAAATCCAACTTTATATTACTGATGTTTATTTTACTACAAATTACATGAGTATATTTAAACTTTGTTGTGAGAAATAGCTATATATTACTCATATTACTGAAGAACAGAATAGAATAGAATATATCCAATAAATATATATTATATTATATTATTATATTATATTATATTTTCAAGGTTATAAAAATCTGTTTAGTATATAACACATTTTTAATATGCATTTTAATAACCCTGAATAATAATATATTATAACTGTATGGTAAATTAATGAAAATGTGAGCATACAATTAAATTAAATTATGAACATATATCCAATATTAATATATAAAAATATTCTTCAATATATCATGCATATTTTACATTCTTGAAAATATTGACTGAAAATAAAAATACGTAAGATACAAATAAAAGAAAATATGATGTGTGATCACATTTTAATATAACTTAATGCAACATTTTTACTAAAAATTAAATTTTATATTACTGATATTTATTTTATTATACGAGTGTACTTGAACTTTATAAAGTTATAAGAAATAGCTGTGAATAATACAAGTACTGAATTATTCACATTACCAAATTATAATATAATATAACAAATATTTTTCTTATATTAAATTATAATAACATTCTGTACATTTCATGCAGGTGGATCCCACATGCCCACAATTTCTTTCAGCACTACATCACTGCCACTAACACACAAATTAAACACTTCACCTTTGATTTCCATGGAATTCTCTGATTTAATTCATTAGTATTTATCCTCCATGATGTAACATGGTGCAGAGGAGGATACCCAAAACCCACGGATGTCCTTCTCGCTGCCAGTGAAACGATTTGTGACAGTTTAAATCTTTTAGGTGACAACTTAAATCTTGTGGAGGTGTGCAATGATTCAACATGAGTTTCCAGAGAAGCCCACCTGTTAACCGAGGAGGAAAATAAACTCATCGCAACCTCTGGGTCACGCTTCTGAGCCACCATCTATGCTCGATGAATATGCATTCACAATCATCTTCATCCATTACAATCTCATCAAGGAAGAGAGAGATGGAGAGAGCCGAGGCCCCCACCTGAGTCACATTCAAATCAGCTCTATCCCCTCTTATCATTATAACCCCAGGCGCATATGCACAGACAGATAGAGAGAGACCAGGAGAAAGAGCAGCCTGGTTAGTGGAGGGGAGCGAGAGAGATAGATGGAGAGTGGTAGAGAGAGGAGACGAGAGGGGGAAAAAGACAGGATCAGGAAGAATGAGATTTGGTGAGCAGAGGGGTGCTGTTGAGCCTTTGTCAGAGGCAGATTAAAATTCATACAGTCTAATCAGCCGCTAAATTTAACCTTGTCAGCCAGACCCCTATTCTGTTCCCTCACACACACACACACACACACACACTACCACCTTGCCCTGCTATCGTTCACAGCAAAGAGTGAATTCAGCTGCGCTCCACCTACGAGCGAGACCTCACAGAAATAATATTAGGCATTCATATGTCTTGACCATGGCTGATTAAATTCATATCACATGTGCACTGCAGACTACTATATGCTGTTACTTTATTCCTCCACCTCACACAAATTTGTTTTTATACCTGAGACATAATATAGAATTGAGGAAACTGAAAGCATCATGATTTGATAGAAATACACTCTTGAAAATACAGGTTCTTTATTGGCATCTATGGTTCCATAAAGAACCTTTAACATCCATGGAAGCTTTTCACAAAAGTTTCTTTATAGTGGAAAAAATGTTCTTTAGATCATTAAAATGTCCTTCAGACTAAGAAAAAATGGACTGTTTGGACTGTTCACTGAAGGGTTCTTTGGGGAACCCAAAATGTTTTTTTGTTTTTGCATTAATGCAAAAAGACCATTTTGGAATCTTTATTTTAAGAGTGTATGAATGTGTGATTGGTATGAATGAGTTAAACAGTACTTTAAAAAATATTTTCTTCAAAACATGTATATTACAAAGCTGTCCATTGCGGCAGCACAAGGCAACAACATTTACAAATTAATATAAAAGTTTAAAGGGGTGAGAACTAAGAAATCAAAATTCCCTTGATCTTTTGACATATAAGAGGTCATTGTGCCTATGAAACATCCTGTAAGTTTCAGAACTCAGCACTTTCTCATTAGTCAAAAAGCAGCTTACATTGAAGCCAATCTGCCAAAATGACTATGTTATGCAAGGAATAATTGACGACGAGCCGTTGAATTATTAGAAAAATAATGCACACCCGAGGTGGTGATGCGGCCACGATGCGAAGTGGAGTGGCCATTACACCTCGGGTGTGCATTATTTTTCTATTATACTAGGGGGCCATTGAATGCTTGAATCTGATTGGCTGACGAACATTCTAAGGTGTGCAATTATTTTCAGGGAAACGCACGGCGAACGTAGTTCCAGGCAGTTCTTGACCGCATTACAGTTCCGTATCAATTCGCCAAATGATTTCAGTTATTTCAAAAGGTCTTACAACAACAAAATAACCAAAACCCACAACGACACTGGCCAAACACATAAATATAGTAAGCAATGGGATAAAAACGACAGATCAGTTCCATGTTTTGCCACAAAATTACGTTTTATTATGTACGTAAAGCACATACTCTATTTCTCCCGCTCTCTCTCCCTTACAGACAGACAGACACACACACACACACACACAGTTTACACACATGGAAACATACGCGCTAATGTTGTTAGCGCTGTTCTGACGACTTTGTCAGTAAATAGTTTAGCAACTGAAAAGAACATGGCATTTCTCACAAGCGAATCTACATAACGGCACTGTTCGTGAGGAAAATAAACTTAAAGTTTCACTAGTAGAGATGCTGCTGCCAAACACTGATGAGAGACAGACTCAGAGAGGTAGGCTAATTCACGCACGCTCAGTCTCTCTCTTTCTCTTTGTCTCTCCCTCTCTCTCTCATAACTTAGTTATTAGCTGCATTAGTCTGTTATCAACGGCTCAAGCCTCAGTTACTAGGTCTAAAATGAAGTTTTGGAATTAGCAAGGGAGGCGATGGATGAGATGTGGAAGAAATAATCCTACTCGCAATAGCGATTTAAGTACAAAAACCGGACGAATCCCTTGAAATATATCATCTGATCGATGTCTTGAGGTGTGGCAACCGTAGTATAAGCGGGAATAATTAATGACGGGCGTTGAATTATTAGACAAATAATGCGCAGTTAATGGCCGCATCACCACCTCGAGTGTGCATTATTTGTCTAATAATTCAGCATTTGCATCGTCAATTATTCACTTGCATATTCAAGGTCGGTGGTATTTCGCTTATACCTACAGTTTGCCACACTCAACACATCGATCAGATATTTCAAGGGTTCTCGATTTTATATATCATATTGTGGTAGACCACAACTTTGCATCATCCATCGCCTCATTCTAATTTCAAAACGTCATTCGCTATGGCGAGGCTGAACCGTGATAACAGACAAAATTCTAAGAGATTATGAGAGAGAGAGAGAGAGGAGAGAGAGAGGAGGTGGCGATGTGTGGATAGCCTGCCTCTCAGTGTATCAGTGTTGAAACAGCGTCCCTAATAGGCAAGTTCTTTCCTCACCGAGACATTCTACGTTTTCGCTCCCTTGTGAGAAATGTTATGGCTACTTTAAAGATGCCAAACTATTTACTGACAAATAGTCAAACAGCTAACAACATTAGCGCATATGTTTTCATGTGTGTAAACTAGACCTTTTGAAATAACTGAAATCATTTGGCGAAGTGATACGGAGCTGTAATGCGGTCGAGAGCTGCCTGGAACTACGTTTGCTGTGCGTTTGCCTGAAAATAATTGCACACCTTAGAACGTTCGTCAGCCAATCAGATTCAAGCATTCAACGCCCCGTAGTATAATATGTTGTAATAGTGTGGCTAAACACTGCCTCCACAGAAGAAGATCAACACCTGATTCTACATTACTGCCTGTTTAGCCCCACAATTCAACATGGGATTTTCAGAAAGATTGAAACAGAAAGATGATGGTGTGCTGATTATATTGCATCCAACAGTAATGTCGCACCACACAAGTGTGAGTAGTGTTTTTATTACATGGTCACTATTGCTTTGTCTGTTATTACAGATCGCTTGATATGAGTATTTATGCATTTTTAACCTAAATCACAACATCTATGGCCCTGTCCCAAATGGCACACTTCATGTGTGCAGTCAAAGCAGCATTACGTCATGAATTCACTGTCAGGTAGAAGTCTGCCGCAAAGCTCGCCTTACGCTCGGCAGAAGTCCGCATTGAGGGTGCATGGTGGCCGCAAAGTGGGTGCTCACAAGCAACCTTCTGAAAGCTAAAATGATGAATGGGACACCCTATGGTCTCATGGACTTAACAGACACACATAAGGTGGCCATTGTAAGCCCACAAGACCGCAAATGCACATGAAGTGTGCCTTTTGGGAATGGGACCTATGAAGGATTTAGCCTGTCAAACATACACAACTGTTAGCCAATTATAGCAGTGGGCGTTTGCTTCCAAGTCCGCCAGGCCTATTTAAACAGAGTGTTCTGATGAGGGGGGTTAAAACAGGACAGAAAATAGCCTATTACTTCTAAATTAAGATGTTTTTTTTTATTTTTACACATTATATCACATTAAATGTGGTAAATAATAAAAAAGGCTGTTCATGACCCCTTTAAAACAACAAATAATTTACCTACCACGCTACAGAAATGCTCCCAACCACAAGAGGGCAGGGTCAACATGGAAGAATTCTAAAACTCGTAAGCCGCTACACTGTATTACTAATGATCGGGGGCATTTATGTGGGGTTGTAGCTTCATTTTGTTGTGTATTGAACTTTTGTTCGCATGTAACATTTGTTTAGCTGTGAATTATTTACATATCTTGAAAGTGGCCATTGATTTCAGTAAAAAATCTCAGGTAGCTTTGTATATGATTTGTAGAGAGTAACATAGAATATATAACATGTAGTTATGTAATTAACATGTAATCATTTGTTCAAATGCCGAAACAGGGATGGGGAGAAGAGGGGGTTTAGTATTATTTGTTTCTTTACATAAAATATTCTTACAACAAAATAAAAACAATACATTTTAAAAACATGCACACTGCTAAACATCTCTTTGGATTGAAACATTTTAGGAAACTAATTATATGGTAAAGTTGAACTCTCATTCTCTGCCTCTTTTGCTCCTCACAAAAGTTACCTCTTGTTGCCTCAAAAGTTATATGAAGCACACTAGGAAGAGTTTTTCTGTCAGAAAGATGACTCTTTCTTCTTTTATCAAAAGCATTTCATGTCATTTGCAATTACAACATGTCAGAGGCCAAGAGTCCCTGAATAATTTTCTCTAAATGATAATAGATCTTGATGTTCATTCAAATAATCAAGATTGCGAGTAGATAATTTCCATAGGGGTCGCTTTCTGTTAACTTTAATTTCCTTTTGATGAAATTACTAAGAAGTCATGCTGACCTCAATTTCTTCTTCCAAATAACCTGTATTGGACATTCATTTTACTTTCATCACAATGACTACATAGGGAAGCCTGGTTAAATTGCAGTGGACTTGTCTCGCTTTCTTTTTCTTTTCAGTTTTTCCAACTGATTATTTTTTGTTAAGAAAAATCATACTTCAACCAATTTACAATCATGTGACTGCAAGTAGCACATGCTATACAAACATACTAACTAAACTAGTTTAAAAAGGATCCTGAGGGAAAAAAACTTTGCTTGCCTAATATTATTGTGCCATTTGGACAGAGGGAGTGACTGGAGGTGACAGAGGAGGGATAATGAGCACATTTACATTACAGGCTTGCAGATGAGCCTAGGGGAGCCTGATTAGGAATTGCCCTCTGGTTACCGAGGTGATTATTATTCTTATTGAGTTGCAGGATTTCCAAATACAGACTCCTGGGTTCTCTTGGAAGAGTCGCGCAGTCTGTGGAGAGATAGAATCCACGGGGCAATAACAGCTAACGAGGCACAGAGCGCCCTGAATGCATCTAAAAGTCCCAAGAGCCCCAGCCATTAGTAAGGGCCAGTGCAGACGTCCAGTACTTATTCAAACAAGGAGCTCTATAATGCTTGGGGAAAAACTAGCCGTTAGATAACAGTTAGCATTCCCAGTTCAGTGCTTTTAAGACCCCTCCAAAAACAAAAAGACATACACTACTGTTCAAAAGTTTGGGGTCAGTACGATTTCTTTAAAGGGGTCATCAGATGCGACATGCACTTTTACAAGTTGTTTGCACTGAAATGTGTGTTGGCAGTGTGTGTACACAACCACCCTATAATGATAAAGATCCACCCAGTGTTTTTTTTTTATCTCGTTAAATCATTCCCCTTTCTCATATCAAGCCATTCGCAGATGCCTGTCTGTGTGACGTCACACTGACAGGCCCCTCCCACGATTGTTGATTGACACTGCCGCCTTACCTTAGACCCGCCCTGAGTGAGCTATTATCAGTCCTCCATTGTTTCGACGCTGGAGCAGATCTGCCCTACAAAGGCAAAAGACCTTAACTCGCTAGAGTGTGAAACTGAGAAAAATGACATTAAAGTTTTTTATTTGTCCAGCCAAATTAATTACAGGTAGGACACTGACAATTTGGCAATTAGCCTAGATGTTTTAGTAATGAAAATTATCTACATTAAAAAAATTGTGAGCTCAAACTTGATTTTTACCCCTATTTTGAAGGTACTGTACTCTGCCTTTGCATTTTCTGCAAAACGTGAGAAGTCACACCAAGGCAAAAGACAGTAACTTCCACATTATCAATATTTGGATGCTGATCACCATTTACAAAATCGTTACAGTAACACCTGTATAAAATCTAGTGATCATGGGCTATCTCAAATAGGCTATTGCTACTGAAATGTGTATTGTTTTCGTGAGCGTAACAAGCGGACTAAAAGTTAAAAGTGAGTGGATACAGTTTTGCAACCAATTTATTTGCTATGCTCAGTAACTTAAAAGAATGCTAGACATAGCGTAATGCTTTTATATTGACTTGAGTGAAAATAGCCTAACCTAAAATACGACTTGTGGATTGATGTAAACGCCAGAATGCTCAGAATGCTTGTGGATTAAACATCTCCGACGACGCTCATCGCCATGGATTGATTTTATTGGGTTACAAGGAAAGGTAGGATATGGATTTAATTGCAAACTGTTAGTAGGCCTACTGATTTTATGACTGATAATGCTACACATGCACGCTGTAACGGCATTCGAGTCCACACGTGTCCAACTAGAAGTGACAGCCTTGTGAATAGTCTGCATTTCAAAAAGGAAAATAATAATAATAAAAAAAAATCTTTAAAGGTTATGCACGATTATGTTTTGCTGCCAAGGTATCTAGTCAGTGCTTTGTTATATGGAGCTGTTTGGTATCACGATCTATCTAATTCGTTTGTCTAATTAAGTGCTTCAGTGACAGATCAGATGTATGAAAGTTTTCAAGTTACACCATAATTACAACGCGGCAGACTTTAATGGTCAGTAAAACAAAGGCAGACCACTGTATAACTCCAAGCCAGCACCGTAACTTCATATTGACGCGTGGCTAAACAAAGGAAGAATGCCATAACTCATTTTGAGTGTTCCAAACAAAGTGAAAGAGTCATAACTGGTGTTATACGGTGTTCTGCCTTGGTTTCTCCAGGGCTTTTCAAAGTTACGTGTAAGACGACCCATTATTTTCTTGGAAAAACAACTAAATTGACTCAACATACTTATGCACATGATAAAGGATGTCTTGGATGTCGCAAAAATATCAATAACTCATTTTTGACCAAAATTGAAGTTACCGTCTTTTACTTTTGCACAGCAGAGATGTAGACAAGAATGGCTCCTAAGCGATTGAGGTGTTTTGTTGTTGGATGTAATAATGAACATAGCAGTCATCATTTACTCCCGACATCTGAGTCGCTGAAGACACAGTGGATTACCTTTGTTTGGGAATGCATCCTCCGATCGACCTAAATGCGTTTATGTTCGCGTGAATCATTCGTGATCCAGGTTCACCTACGGAAGAAGTGAGTATAAGGTTCTTTTATGAATCTTTGCAATCGGCTTTCCTAATAATGTGCTAGTTAGCAAGTTCCGTGGCTAAAGTAAACAGTATCATGAGAACGGCTCGTCACCCCATGGAAGAGAGGGGCCGGGTGAGCAGAGCTCATTAGCATTTGAGAACATGAACATGGACTAAAGCAGCTTGCTGAAAACAGCTGATTTTGACAGGGTAAAAAGGGTGTTGTTTTACACTACCATTAAAATTTTTTAACCAAAGTATGTTATAGACTTTTCATTAAGACCCTAAAGAATCATATCAACTTGTGAAAAATGGGCATCCGATGACCCCTTTAAAGAAATTAGTACTTTGCTTTTCAGCAAGGATGCATTAAATTGACTCAAAAGTGACAGTAAAGACATTTATAATGTTAGCCTGCATAAGATTTATGTTTCACATGGGGTAAATGCTGTTCTTTAGTACTTTCTATTCATCAAAGAATCTTAGGACAAACGCATCCAAGGTTCCACAAAAAGATGAAGCAGCACAGCTGTGACCATTGATAATAATAATACATGTTTCTTGAACAGCCAATCAGCATGTTAGTGTGATTTTTGAAGGATCGTGTGACACTGAAGACTGGTAATTTTGGCATGCATATGATATGCAATTGGTAGGTTTAGCGGTGTGGGGTAGGTATGTATTATATGTACACCAAAATGCATATTATATGCACGCCAACAAAGTGTGTATCATATGCACGCAAAAACTGTGTATTACATGCACGTCAAACATGTGTATATCGTATGCATGCCAAAGTCTGTTTCTGCGTATAAAAACAAATTGTGCTATTGATACACATTTTCATGAGACCGGGCTCAGACTCGACTATGATGCTAATGCTAAAAATGTAGCTTTGCCATTACAGGAATAAATTACATTTTAAAATATTTTTAAAAAGAAAACAAATCTTTGATTTGGAGTTCTGATGTGAATTCAGTATCATTTGTGTGATGGCAGCATGGTGGTCTCCAAGAGATAAGTGTAGAATAAAATTGCCTTTTCTTAGTGATTAAGCTTTCTGGACTTTGGATCAACTGGACAAATTACTTCACAGAATAGACTTGCATTTAATGACAACATTAGATGATCAATATAATTGTCATGGACTTTTCTTGAAATTTCAATCTACTAGCCTAAAAGTAATCATTGTGTTTTCACTCTTACCTGTCTTGCTAAGTGCCTGCATTTTATTGTTAGTTACTTCAATCACCTTAGTATCTAGTTTGGCAAGAAAGCAATAATAGCCTGAATAGCCTATAATTATGGAAGCCCATTATTGTCACAGAAGAAAAAAATCATGATATGGTAAATCCTAATTATGACATAAAAAGCCAGAATTATGATATAAAAGTCAAAATGGAGATAAAATGGCAAGTTCTGTCAAGAAACTCTAGATGGCGCATGCTGATGTGTCCTTAATGCAAACTCATGATCTTCACAGCGTTAAACTACTTGGCACTGATTGGTTCATGTTGCATACACCGCTAATGAGCTTGCTGCTTTACATTTAAATGACTGGTTAGCATTCACTAGAGCATTTCGCAGCACACTTTCAGAGTTCCTCTAAAACCCTCCACCTTCCCCTGCTCCACCTGTATAGATCTGCTATGGGTTATTATATATGCTACTTGTGCAGCAGCAGTATGTCTTAATATTCACAGCACTAAATCTGTGTATACTGTATGTATTAGCAGTAGCAAGTTCCTGTACTTGCTTCGCAGCAGCAGCAATAATCTACAACACAGCAATCACCAACAGCAGCAGCAATTCAGCTGCATAATAGGTCTATTCTGCCAAGAACAAATACATTAACATTGTCAAATCCATTACCATGCTAAAATCTTTAGAGAGTTGTCATAATAGAAATGTTTTATATGAAAATGTCTAATAATTAGAAATGTCTAATAATTTAGTTTTTTTTACCTCATACAGTAATTATGACTTAGAATTTCATAATTTAGATTTTATCTCATATTCATAATTAAACATTAACCCTAATTATGATTAACCATCATTATGGATAAATTATGAATTATGTCATAAGTTTGAACTTTCATGTCAATTTTGACTTTTTTAAGTCATAATTATGACAAAGTATGCCATAATTTTGAATTTTATTTCATATTCATGAGTTAGCATCTAATAATTTCAACTTTTGGTCAAACTTTTGACTTTTTAATCTCATAATTATGACTTGGTATCTAATAATCTAAACATTTTACTTCAGAATTCTGAATTTCTATCTTAGATTTTTTCTTACTCATTTTTGGGTTTCCATATGTAATAGTTAACTACTAATACTGCAATAAAACTGCCCTAATTTTCCACTGCAGCATAAAGAAAGACTGGGATGAGCCTTATGTAAAGTGACCAGATCCAACACTCAAACATCTCTCTCTCTAACTTTCTCTGTGTCAGCAGCTCTGAGCTGACAGTGACACCACCATCCTCCACTCTGAGAGAAAGAGAGGCATTGTGCCCAGCCATTATCAATGAGCATGATGCATCGTAAACATCGTGACCTCTCATGTGAGGGGCTTTTATCATGCGGGTATTACAGATCATTGTTTTATATGTGCTGATTAACTACAGTTCACTGATGTAAAGTTTGAACTGCCCTGTGTTTAGTTTTATTGAATGCGCACTTGTAGTGTACTTCAAATATTCTATTTTTTAAAAGCTGTACTTGCAGATAATAAAATGTTAATAAAATAAAAGGCTTAAATACATACGTACTTTACACACTAAAGCATGTGTAAAGCACCTTTCAACAATATTCTTTTAAAGTATATTATTTCTGTTTTTAAAAGTGAGCTAAATTATACTACTTTTTCACAAGGATTTGCAAAACAATTAATAGGTTGAATATGACTAGATCATCATCATCCTCCAAACAATGTGAAGTCACTGTACATTCATTTTATTCATCAAGCACCCACTGTATTGTGGCAGGTCCCCTTAAATATCACTGTTTTATTCTGTAAGCTGCTACTGTTGTTGGCGCGTTTGCTGGTGAACGTGAATGAGCAGATGATGAGAACAAATGAAGATTAGCCCCCGCTAGCTAACATGTGCAGCAGCCTTCAAGCGGCCAAAATGATTCGTCAATGGTTGTGAACGAGGTCTTTGGATGACTGTGAGCAGGGTGATCCACATGAAGGTGACATGCACGTGTCATGTTTGCTCACGACAGACTCCATAGACACCTCCATTCATGGCATATGAAAGAGAGCAATTTACTGCACATTTATTGTGAGTGTTTAACGGTGTACAGTGTCTTTTTGTCATGTGGTAACCGCCTGAAAGCAGAGTCTTTCAAATCTTACATTATGGAATATTTACACTATATTATACATTACGGAATAGTGTATAACTATAACTATGCAAGCTACAACTACAAAAATCACAAACACTTTGACATGACTTGTTTTACTAAAGCACTTCAACAGTTCATGCAAACTTGTTTTGATCAGAATTACATGTTCAATGTTATTTTGAAGTGAACTAGTGACCTCATGTGGTATGACAAAATAAAATAAAAAATACACTTTTTATCCACTAGATGTCACTGTTTAATTGATACTGTGGAGTTTGGTTAGATTCAGCAACAACTGGATATTATTAACTAGGCTTGTACACTACTATTCCAAAGTGTGGGGTGGGTAAGATCTTTAAATTTTTCGACAAAAAATACCTTAAAGACGTTAATATTGTTGTAAAAATTATTGTAAAAAATTATTACAGTTTAAAATAGTTGTTTTGTACTGTAATGTATTTTATAAAGCTATCGTATAAAGTTTATTAAATTTTATAAGCTATTTCTGTAATGACCAAGCTGAATTTTCAGCAGCCATTACTCCAGTCAGTGTCACATGATTATTCAGAAATCATTTTAATATACTGATTTGGTGCTTAAGAAGTTATCACTGATAATATGAATTATCATCAGTGTTGAAAACAGTCGCTTTTTATATTTTTGTGGAAACCGTGATGTTAATACTTCTTTAAAGTTCGTGTAAAGTCAATATTAAATGTGTGTTCTGAGTTTGTCACACCACAGAAAAATGTGTTATTAAAACCCTCCAAGTAAATAAATAAGGTATCAAAATCTTGAAAAAATAAGCAGTATTCTCTGCTCTCAAACGCTGGGGGCGTGTCCACTGGCGGCGCTGAAACCACGCCCACTAGAAAGAACAACATTCAAAAATTCAAAAGAAATCTTTTATAAAATCATAAATGTCTTTACTGTCACTTTTGATTTATTTGATGCAATCTTGCAGCCTGTGTAAAAGTAGTATTTAAAAAAAAAAAAAAAAAACACTGAACACAGTTTTACAATCACTCAACGTGCATTTTTCAGGTCAGATTTATTTCAAGAGACTTTCTGATTTTTGTTTCAGTCGCCTATAAGTCTTAGAGGGCCAAAAAACATGATGCTCAGATATAAAAGACCTCAAACCATTATGGTAATGGCCAGACGGGACTGCTGAGATCCAGTTAAACTTGTATTCTGCATTCCCTCTTCTAAAGTCACAGATCAAAAGAAAATGGTCATTAAAAGAAAAGACGACAAAGATTAATTTTTGTCATTCATCTTGAGCTAAATTCCAATTCCAGTGTAACATTGCATCGTTTCCCACTACACAAGCATGCTTTATATCTACATTTTGGCTGTAAAAAAAAGGGCCAGGAAACCATTGTCTTTCATCATTATTCTCTCTTACAGCCTATAGTTGTCATGTTGTGACATGGCGGAGTCAGAAAATACTGTAAAAAGAAATACTGTGACATTACGAAAATTAACAATGGTTTTATTGTAGTTAAAGTGTAGTAACCATGTTTTTTTGGCATATTGATTAACATTTGTATAACCACAGTTTTACTACAAATACCATAAATAAAAAAAATTATTGTAAAAAACAATAACACATTAATTCCAATAGATGTCACTGTCCAACTGATGGAATATCTAGTAGAGTGCATTATAACTGGACCTGACATATTCAGGATAAATGACAATTCGGATGGTCAAGTAATGCAATGCCAAATGTATAGTCTAAATGTTTGTTTTTTTAAATGTACAAAAATAACAGTTTTTAGCTGCCCTTTATATACCCTCTTGGATGTATACATTAATTTCATAATCATAATCCCCCATTATACTACAGAACGTAAAGTGTTACCCACATCGAACGTCTGGAAGCTGCAGTGAGAGGATTTCTGGAGAAACCATGAGGTTTCCGAGAAACTGTAATGCTGCAGGCATAGGCAATGACACAGAAATGGGGGAAACCAGGACACGCTTCATTCAATTGCTTGGTCTGACGCTGGGGGAGCAGCTGATCTATTTGGAAGCGTCTGTAAGACACTCAGCAAGCAAGAGAGAAACCACGTGGCTTATAAGAAAACCGAAGATAGCTGCATAAGTCAAGAAACTTGACAAATGTTCAGAAGTAAACCACTTATGCTTCACTATGCGGCAGGCTAGGCTTCACAATAACAAACTGTCACTGTAAGCCATAAATACAAATGGGTAAACATTTATAAAGAAATCCCATGGTAAGAGTAGATCTATTTGGCTTGTAAATGTCATTTTAAACCAAAGAAATGAAGGGCTGAGTATCTAGCCTTTGCTAGACTATGTCCTTTCCCTATACAGTAGCTAAATATAATGAGTTGCAATTTATCAAAGAGAAACTTGTTGCAACTAGACATCGCATTGTATCCATACAAGTAAACTTACTATATAGATTCAGTCATAAAGCTAAATTACATATGCAAAAAATGTGATCTCATTCAGTTCTCCTTCTCCTCTGACTATTGAAAGTTTGCTATTATGTTTTCCATTGTTGATGATGTCAACAAAATGATGTCTACATTAGATTCACAAACTCACAATAGCCTACATTTGCAGTATAATTGTAGTGCTACTTACAATGGAACAACCCACAGGCTCCAAAGGCCGACCAAAATCCATTCCACACACACAGACACACTAAACGCCTGAGTTAAAAACAACCCAGTTTGCGTAATTTAGCCAACCCAGTGTTGATTCAAACTTGTTATCAATGCTTATGCATTCTGTAAAATGATACTTAAACAAGAATATGTAAATGGCATCGTTAGACTCGTACTGGACCTCTGTTCTCCACAAATCAGACATGAGTCATGTCAGAAGAGTTATCATCAGTATCAGCATTCATTAGTTAACACTCAGGAAGTAGGTTAGCTCTAGCAATCAGGATAGAAAAATTAAAACGCCGATGTCTGCAAACAGAATCATGGAGTCATAACATTGGGTGTAGATTCTCTCCACTAGATCACATGATGCAGCAGCGTGTCTCTGCACCACATCATCAACAGTATAAAAGAAGCTGTGAGGGACTAGTCTCTCACACAACTGAAAGCTAAATGAGCATACTTGGGATATATTTGGGCTGCCTTCAGTTCTGTACGATGGCCTTCAGCAAAGCGAGAAAAGGTAAGACAATCTATAGCATGACATACATTGTTTTGTTCTGCAAATGTTGACTGCACTCTTATAACCTGGCTGTTTAGAGTCTGAGATGAAAAGCTTTTGATTTTAAATGTAAGTAGACAATGAATTAAAACATTTGTGGTGTTCATGAGGTGTTGTTGTCTGTCCTATTAAAGTTAGTTAAATATAGCTTAATTTATGCCACAGCTCTGTATTAAAGTATTCACGTATTGCTATGAACATAGGCGTCAGCACAATGTCTACAAGCTTTCTAAAGCTGCAATGGACCAGACAGTATATGCAACAGACAGTTAACTTGTCATTTTGCCCAGATATGAACTCTGCCATTAAAGACTGAAATGTGGCACACGAGACAACATAAACTACGAAGGCTTAAATTCCATGTATTTATTTTTAGTGGTCTGAATTCTTTCACATAGCAGATTGCAGCTTTCTCCCTGAAGCGCCATGTCATTGTCATTACCATAGCAACCAGAAAGAGAATAACGGTTTAACATTCAGACCGCACTGAAACAAAAAAATCTAATGGTACTGTAACTCCACTGCAGTTAAAATGCGACAGCAGGTTATTTGAGGTAACGTTAAACCAGTAATGGGCGGCAGATCGGATACTCGGGCTGTCGTGAGCCGTAGTCGTTACCTGATAATCAATCCCGCCGAGGCGGTCTGTCTGTAAGCTGCAATCGATAAACAAGGAGTCAAAGGAGAAGATAGGAGCTTTCATTGACGCCATAGCTTCGCGTAGAAAAGGGGGGGGGGTGGAATGTAAGATTCGGTTAAAGAGCAGGGAACAGCATGGCCATTCCGTCGAGCAAAATCAACGCGCGCGCGCGTGTGTGTGTGTGTGCGTACGTGCGTGCTTGAATAGCCTACGTGGTTTATGAGGAAACAAATGTAGGCCTATATAAACAAGTTACAACCTAAACATAATTTACTGGGACACTTCCTGTGTCCTCATTAGTGTTAGGGAAGTTACTCTTAAAAAATATTGTTCGTCCTATTAATGATAGCTAATACGGCGTAATTAGATTACTGTACTAATTACTTCCTCTAAAAAGTAGGCTACTGCATTACGTAGGCAATTACTACCTAATTACTTTTAAAATCCTGTATAAACCTTGAACAGGTAGATAGCACAAGGATAGACATGAAACTGCTCTGTTAATATTTTCAAATAAATAACATTGTAAACTTCTTGAACTGAGCAAAGTATAGGAGGGAGAATGTTACTGGCCAAAAAAAAAGGCACTAGCCTATTTGGATTTGCAGTGATTGACATACCCATGTCCAAATTCCAGGATAACAAAACCAACATTTATTGGGCTCAAATTGTGAAAGAGTGATTCAGTGAGCATGAGGAATCACTTTCACACATGCTTTGGTTGCAATAAAATCCCGATCTCAACCCTAATGAAAGGCTTTTTGGATGTGCTGGAGATCTTGTGCAAAAATCAGTGCAACTCTTGATGGAAATAAATGTGAAACAAATGTGATGTTGCATAACATTGTTGAAACAATTCCAAAATGAATTCACAATGTTATAGAAGGTGGGTCATTCTTCAGTTGCAGTGGCAAGTGGTGTCCCTCTACTTTACAACAGTTGAAATAAACTTTAAATACCAATAAATTATAAAATGTTTGCATGTTTGTATTCTGTAGGGTAAACACAATTTGTGCACTATTAATAGTTACATTTTTGTTTTAAAATACATATTTAATTGAGTTTGAGAGATTGCATTTGTAACAAAATATGCATACATTAGAGAGGTATCATGGAATGTAATTGCAACAATATAACATTTTTAACACAAATAAAGTGGTTATAATGTGAATATAGATTTTATTTAACATGTACAATTTTATTAAATTGTTTTAAAAAATACATATTTTGTTAGATTTAAGAAAAAAGTCGTGTCCCCCAAATTTGTGTCTGCGTTGTTACAACAATGGATGTAGCCCCTTTAAGAAAAGGGGGAATTATATTTGGACTACTTCCTGTGTGTAAATGTCACTGCAGGCACTGGTTGATCTGAGGGGTGCATGGGGAGTACATTCTTTCTTATTAATTTTCTTAAATTTAGCTAAATTTCTGACAATTTCATGTGTCGCACTTTATTAGTGTCTGTGGTGTTATGTTGATAACTTGCAGATCTGACATATTTTGATCAAAATTTAGATAAATACATATTTATTAATATTTCCTAAATGTCCCCTGATCTTGAAATCATCATGATGGCAGCCTCCATTTTAGAAAAGTCTGGATTTAGGCTGATTTTTCTGTGCTGTTACTGTCTTTTCTGGTAACACCACAGAACCTGTATAGTAACTTGCAATATAAAGTCTGTGGTGTTATATTACGTCTGTGGTGTTACTTCAAAATGACACAGACATAAGTGGCTGTGTCACCAGTATTTGATTGAAATTATTTAAAAATCAAAATGTTCTTAAGCTTTCATTTTAATGGATATAGCATATTAAACTAATTTTAAATGCATAGCCATATATTTTATTAGAAAAAACAAACAAGCATTTTTACAAATTCTGCCTCTCATTTGCCACCCCAATTGAAGAATGACCCAGCTAAAGGCAGCCCAACAAAAAACTCCAGGCAACACATCCAAAAGGCTTTGAGGTTAAGGTCAGGATAGGCAAGGGAAAAGGAAATAAATTAGAGTAAAACATTACTTAGTAATGCATTACACCCAACACTGGTCCTCATAAACCAAATGGCTTAAAAAAACATACACCCTGCAGGCGATTCATGTAATGTCAGTCACAGCTAATGATTATTGTCAGTATATTTCACAGAGAACCCCCCCCCCCATCCCAATATTCAGATATGAGGATTTATTTATTTTATAAGATTAATATTTTAATTGATATGTTTCTGATTATGTTCTGCTTTCAGAAGACCTTGAAGAAAATAAGAAAAAAGAAGAAATCGGTGAAGAAATCATTGGCATTGAAGGCACAGCTGATGAAGAGCCCAAAGAACAATGTCAGAAACAAAAACACAAAATGAAAATACCAAAAAATCTGAAAATGAAAAGCATTATAAAACACAGAAAGAATTCAAAATCTGATGCTGCTCTCACCCCCGAAAAACTGTTGGGTAAAATAGCACGTGTTGTAAATTTTAATGCTTCTAAATGAAAGAAAACAAGTTTCTTATCATCTTCTAATTTCTGATTTATACTTTAGAAGTGGACCTTGACAACATTGAAGGCATAGCAGATTCTCCTGGTGATCCAAAAGTGGAATGTAAGAAACAAAATATCAGAATCAAAATATCAGAAAAACTTAAAATTCTTGACTTCAAGAAACGGCAGAAGAGTTCAAAATCCCCTGAATCTCCAACAGGTATAGTATAGTTAGAAAAAAATGCACTGTAAGCATAATACAAAGAGTAAATATTTTCCAGATATTATTTTAATTATTTGTTTTACCATTAGAACAATGACGATATAAATGCAATTCATACATTTAGTCTTTATTTCAGGCTTGATATTCAAAGTTTACATGAAAATCTACACAGTAATACAAATGTATAATGCAGCTGCTATATATATTTTATTATTTTATTCTATTTTATTTTATTCTATTTTATGGGTCTCTCGCAATATGATCACTATATTAGAGGACTGTTGGCATCAAAAGTTAAAACTCCTTCTATACCATACACATGAGAATTAGCAGAAGCTAAGGGTTCATTTTCAGAAGTTAACATAATATAATTGTCCCCTCACATAATGCAGTCGAGCTAGATTTCAGTGGGAACCTTGAGCAGAACCGTTTGGCTGAAGCACAGCAGCAGCTGGTGGAAGCTGAGGAATGTCTCTTCAGGTCAAAAGAAGTGGCCAGGGCAGAAGATGAGAAAGACAAGCTGCATACAGACTATGAGATCTTTATTTTGCGACTGAGATTGGTCATCCATGACTCTTTCAGTGAGGATAACCAGGAGACACTCAAGAGTGCTTTGACTTCAATACTAAAAGAGGAGGCACAGGACAGGCGCTGGGCGGAAGTGGCTGTGGATCAGCGACCAATATGGAGGCCCACAAGGTGCAGAAAGATCCATGACACCTTACTCCAGATTATCGTGGAGCAACGAATGAAGAATGCAGATGAACAGGAGAATAAAGCAGACAACCTGTCTACCTCCTTGAAGAGAGAGGTGTGCCGAATGGGCAAACAAGTGCAGAAAGACCTGCTCAGAGTGGTCCGAAATCTGAGAGAGTGTTACCCACCAGAATTTGACATCTGCAGAACATATGCTCAGCTCTACCATCAAGCCTTTTCCACCAGACTCCAAGAGCTTGCCAGATCCAATATCAGTTCTGAGGAATGCCTCTATATGTTGAGTTGGATTGTGGATTACTACCCAAAGTAAGGGCTAGTAAACAACATTCCTCTTTCAAAAGCATGCTGTTTTACATAAATTTTCAGTTTCAGAAATGTTAATGTTCTTTAATGATTTTTCTTAGAGATGTACTGAAGCATAAAGAACTAGAGGAGCACATCAACAGTTCATCACTTGGACCTCTGTTACCCGAAGAAGATCTTAAGAGATTAGAGGAACAGTACTTCTCTTTCAAAGAGGTGATTCAGAACATGACTGACGTTATAGCATCTGTAGTATGTTGGGATTAAAACGAGGCTCCCATTTGCAGAATTTGATAGTTTGCTTTTGACTGGACATGCTGCTCATATCTTGCATAGATACAGTGTTGTGTTAATTAATGTTCCTCTCCCTCATATCAGTAAATGCTGCATGTTTTAGTTTAGAATTCCTGTTGCTTATTTTCTCTTATCAGAATGAGGTCAGAAAGTGGATATCCAATGCTTTTGAGAAAGAAGTGAAAAAATGGACTGATGACATCGAACCAGAGCTGATGGATGGATACTACTTCAGTAACTTTGCTGTAGATGTTTTACCAGTAGGTTATGAGCTCTACTGACTCTGTAACATCATCTTACTTTATACATGTTGGGATCCTTAAACTGAGTCAAAATTTTTATAGCTTGTTGATGGGGCTGTAAAAGATGTCAACACACTTTTGAGCTGTGAACGTAAAGCCTGGAGTCTTCTAAACCAGCTGGACAGCTTTCTTCTGAGGTAGCTAACTGGTCACTATCATTGTCACATTCTCACATATGTAAAATCATAAGATTGACATGCTTTCTCTTTTTTTTTCAATGGCAGCTATAAGACAAGTCTGGAGGAACTTATCAAAAGAAAACAAGAAAACATTCCTAAAATTCTCAGTGCTAATCTGGTTAATATTTACCAGTTTAGGTAAACAGTTTGAATGATTGACTGAGAAATCTGTTTTCTACCTTGTTGCAGCAGTTCTAAAAAGTATATTTTTCTTTAATTGTTGAAATATGCTGTTAGAATATAATGTAATTATTTAAAAATTATTATAAATTAAAATTATACAATACAGTAGTGTATTATATTGATCATATTTGAATTAAAATCATTCAAATATAATTTTATATTATAAAAACTACAGCTCTCTACTGCCATTATTACAATAAAATTGTACCAACCATTCTTTCTCTATATCTTCAGGGATTATGTACAAAAACCAGAACATCCTTTCTTAGAGGACACCAGAACAGCTTGCCTGTCCACATTAGCAGATCTCAAATTCATTTGTCACAAATACTTCCTCAGTCGAATTCACACTGAACTAAAGGTAAAGAACAAAAAAATCATGTACAGTTACTATACTTATTTACCAAGAGGTACTGCCTCAATCAACATTTTCCATCTCATTTTTTATGTTAGATGACCAATGAGGATGTGTTTAGTATACAGTAGTTTAGCCAGGTATCAGAATGTAGAAGTCAGCATTTGATACTACAGCAATTTAACAAACTTGGATTTAGCCAAGTAGTTACTGTATCAATATCTTGTTGGACAGCATATCAATCAATGGTTATGATGAATGTTAGCTTGAAAGGTCTGACATGTTTTGGCTCAACCAGTGGCGGAGGGGTGGTCAATGAAATTATACACTTTTTTAAACCTTTAACTTAATTTCAGATCTCAGATTTTTAGAGGTAGGTTGTGGAGAGGGTTAAGGAATGGCTTGGCTTTTGATTTTATTATAGGAATGTTGTTCCAGGGCCAACACATAAGTCCTCACTATAGAGAAATCACATAATGTGTTTACTTCCATGTTTGCAATGCTTCTTTTAATATTAACTTCTTAAATTATATCTTACATTTAGGAAATAACCATATTGTTTATTTACACAGCCGCTGTACGGTAAACTGTGGACTCAAGTTTGGTTTGCTGGACATTGTGAGGTTGTGGAGGAGCTGGTGAAGGCGCTTGAGAATAACATAGACAATTTCAAAGAGCTAAAGCCTGTCTGCAGAGAGGTCAGAACCAATTTTGCAGCAAATATCTTTTCTGACAGAACTGTAACATACTGTAAATCTGTGGCTTTCAACCAAGGGGGCAAGGGCTCACTGGAGGGCCTAAGCAAACTTCCAAGTGGGCCTCAAGATAAAATAAATAAATAAAAGAAAAACATTAAAACAAGCTGAAAAATGTGTCTTAACTGGGAAAAAAAACTTACTGGGCCTTAAAATATTGTTGTAGGCAATGGGGTCCCTTGGAAAAGGTTGAGAACCACTGTTGTAAACAGACATAATCTTACATTGGTTACTAATGTGGCTTTTTTATACAATTATAGCTATATGAAGAGTGTGTATCTGTGTGTTTATAGGAGCTACTGGCTGAGCTGCATGTAGAAGTAATAGTTGAGTATGTGAGGCGAATGATGAAGAGAAAACTGAAACTGAAAGACAAAGAGCAGCAAGAAGCAGCTGCTGAGTTCATGTGCCACGACAGCAATAAAATCTGCTCTGTGTTTGCCAAAGTGGTGAGATCACGTCCAGATCCACACATGCATATAAACATACATTCATATAGATTTGAGAAATGTAGCATTACATATTATTATTCATCAATGGATCCTCTGCAGTGGATGGGTGCCGTCAGAATGAGAGTCCAAACAGCTGAAAAAAAAATCACAGTAATTCATAAGTAATCCACACCACTCCAGTAGCATCAATTGATGTCTTATAAAGCAAAAAGCAGCATTGTTGTTGTAAACAAATTCATCATTAAGATGTTTTTAACTTCAAACTCAAATATGAGTCCTCTATCCATAATATTGCTTTCTCCAGTAAAAAATCTGTCTCGTCTGAATCAGGAGAGAAATATGCACAGATCAAGCACCATTTACAAGTGAAAACAGTCCTAAGCAGTTCTAAACAAATATGTCAGAGGACTTTGATGTGAGAGGATGACAAGGGATCGACCTTTTCACTGGAGGATGCGTTATGATGAATTATGGACTCATATTTTGATCAGAAGCAATGATTTAAAATTAGGCCTACATTGACTGCAGAGGATTCATTGGTGAGCAAATTTTCATGACATTTTCATCTTTGGGTGAACTATTCCCTTGATCATTGTTTTATATATATTTATTTCTTTTAACAAAGTTTTAATGTAAATATGTTTATGTCGCATGTGTTTTTATCATAGTTGTTCACATTGGGAAACTTAAAACAATAATTAAAGCCCCAGAGGCTTAGAGTGTTGTAGGGTTAATTAAGAGTTAAAATGGTTTGGAAAATTGAAAACATCTGTGTGTTTGATATGCTGACTGTAAAATACAGTAGTGTGGTATTATTATTTTAAACACAATATGACACTGAGTCACAGACAAAATATGGCTCTGTTCAGTGTATTCTTTGCTTGAAACAGCATAATGAATTGTGGGAAAGCAGAGGGAAATTATGTAACATTAAAAGTGAGTGCCATTCTCTTCCCTAGGGATCCAGAGAGGAATGGCTCGGTCAAATACTGCCAGAATTATCAGAGATTCTGAGACTACAGGATCCTGGGAGTTTGCAACTCGAAATAGTTACTCTGGCAAGACACTATCCTGACATTAGGTGAGTCTGTTAGATAGCAGCTGGCAAGATGCAGTTATTTTACCTAAGAGAAAGCAACTATAGTAAGATATCTTATTTTAAGTCTCATTTTTTATACAAATATCTACAGTTTTGCCATTAGCCAAATGAAAGATGAGTTTAGAATTTGATAATCAGTCTTACAGTGTGTGTGCCTTGTTTCATCAATGTTCTTTGTTGTCATTCTGCACTAGTGAACAGCATGTTCTTGCTCTCCTAAACCTGAAGACCAACCTTTCAAGCTCAGATCTGCGTAGGATCAAAGGGTGTCTGAGTGAAAACAGAGGCACACTGGACACAGAGTCCCCTACTTCTTTCTTTTCTAAAGTACTCGTCAAACGGAAAATCATCTGAATGCCCTGTTACATCTGTAGCTAATGTGAAACAACTGTGATTCACACTGTAATAGATAATCGGTATTGTTATGTAATTTCATGTTTATTTTTAAGGAAACTCGTGATATTATTCTGTTACAGTTCTCCAAAACTAAGGTCTACTGGACACTTAGTCCTCTACTTAACTCTTCTCTAGAAGTACTCGTCACATGGAAAGTCATCGGAATTCCGTTACTATCAATTGGTAATGTTAAACAACTATGAAGCATACTGTGATACAAAATCAGTATTATCCATCCATTTTCCATATCCTCTGCATGGTCGGGGTCAGGGTCTATCCCAGCGGGGGACGCCCAGTATAATCAGTATTATTTTACGTAATATTTATTATTACAAAAACTCAGTCATATGATTATTACAGTTTTTCTCAATTGATTTTACACTGTTTTCCAAAATTAAGGTCGAGAACAATGTATTTTGAAAGTTGTATTTAATCAATGACATTTTTGAATATGGCGGAACATTACAAGTTTTTTTAGAGCACTGAATTTGTGTAAAACCAGTTGAGAAAACCTGTGAAATGCCAACAGTCTAAATAGTAAAATCAAATGTAAAAATGTGTGTGTGTATATATATATATATATATATATATTTATGCATGTTCGCAGCTCTGAAAATAAAGACTTTCATTTTCAAAAATTATTTAAACATTCTGATATGATGCACTTAATGTTTCACTTAATGATTATGCAGCACACCTTGCTTCACAATACACAATACAGTACAGTAAATGTCATTTTAAACTGAAGAGAATGAGAACTGCTCAGAAAATAGCCTCTTTTTTTTTTTACCTTTGCTGTCAATGTAGGTGTCTTTCATTTACCTATAGTATCTGAATAAAATGTTTACGTTTGTCAAAAACAAAGACCCATTATTGCAACTTGAAACTGACTTGTATCATTTTAACCAAAACCATAAATCTGGTTCATTTATGCAGTTAAAGCTACATTTAAACACAAAAAGGCTTAACATTTTGATCTCATTGTCAGTCCTCTGTCGTGTGTGTCATGTGTTCCCGCCTCTTGTGTCCTTATTTGGTTTGTTTCCTGTCCTTGTTTCATGTGATTATTATTCTAGTATGTTCAGCTGTGTGTCTCATTATCTTGTGTATATTAGTTCATGCTCATTCTGTTTTGTGTTGTCTGGTCTACTCGTTACTCCCTGGTGTTCCTGTCTGTGTCAGCCTTGCCTTGCCTTGCCTTGATGGCTCAATTAAAGACTGTTAATTTGAGTTTATCCTCGTCTTTGTGTTCCTCCCTGCTGTGTGCATCGTGACACTCATTCAGTTCTCTTAATAAATTATGCTCATCCTGACATTTTGGCTAACAAAAGTTTGCCATTGTGTTTTTCAGTGTTAATGGAAAAATATTCTTTGCGTCAGACTGCAGTATAAACTCAAGTTCCAGTAAAATTTAATGAAGCGAGTATAGTGAGATGGAGAGTTTAACTAATACTTTGTTTCTGGTATTTAGATTAATATTTTATGTTAGGAAGGATTTGTTTGTGATGCTATGCTGTCGGTCAGTTGTGTATCCTATACCTTAGTCCCACCTTTCGATGTCCCCTAAGGGTCTGGCTGCAGATATGAACATGCACTCTTAGACTGAACATTGCACAAGTGATGTCACTTGCAATCTTTTTGTAATTAAATATCTCAACATTTTACAAGAGTAACCAGGTGGTGAAGACAAGGAAAAAAGATTACAATAACACTTGCAAAATAAAATGTACTAAGGCAAGTGTCAGTCCTGTATTTTTCTCCCCATTGTGCCTTCCTTGCCCTAGTTTTCTGCCTCATGTCCATATTAGGTTTTCCGGTTCTCTTTGGTCCCCATTTAGTTCCATTAGTTTCAGCTGTGTGTGATTATTTAGCTAGTTTACTCCAGAGTATTTAAAGGGTTACTCCACCCCAAAATATATATTTTTTTGTCATTAATCACTTACCCCCATGTCGTTCCAAACCCGTAAAAGCTTTGTTTGTCTTTGGAACACAATTTAAGATATTTTAGATGAAAACTGGGAGGCTTGAGACTGTCCCATTGACTGCCAAGTAATTACCACTGTCAAGGCCCAGAAAAGTATGAAAAGCATCGTCAGTATAGTCCATCTGCCATCAGTGGTTCAATCTGAATTTTATGATATGACGAGAATACTTTTTGTACGCAAAGAAAATAAAAATAACGACTTTTTTTCAACAATTTGTCTCCTCTCTGTCTCTCCGCGTCAGCGTAGTGCCATTTTAGAGATTATCCGCTGGACGCAAACTGTGTACGTGCTTCTGTATCAGCCGCAACACAAGGATGTGCTATTTTCGTTCAAATCAAAGCGTAAATACACGTAGAATAGCGATGCTTTTCATACTTTTCTGTGCCTTGACAATAGTAATTACTTGGCAGTCAATAGGACAGTCACAAACCTCCCGATTTTCATCCAAAATATCGTAAATTGTGTTCTGAAGACGAACGAAGCTTTTACGGGTTTGGAACAACATGGGGGAAGTGATTAATGACAAAATGTTCATTTTGGGGTGGAGTAACCCTTTAAGCCCTGTGTTTCCCAATCTCCAGCATCCGGTGTCTTACGTCACTACATGTCTCCTGCGTTCTCCATTTTCCCTGTGTTCCTTGGCTTTTGATTGCATTAAAGACTGTTTGAATTGTATCTCCTGAGTCTTATCATCTCCTCATTCTCTCCTTGAGAGAGATTGTGACAGCAAGGAGATTGAATATGAACGGAATGCACAGACTTTAACTTTTCCTCCCATAATGTAAAATGCTTAATGTGGCATAATGGAATAAGATGATAAGAGTGAAAAAAAAGGGAAAGTGACGTGTAGCCAAGTATGATGTCCCATACTTGGAATTTGTGCTCTGCATTTACCCATCCAAGTGCACACACACCCGGAGCAGTGGGCAGCAATTTTTGCTGTGGTGCCCAGGGTATTGAGGGCAGAAGAGAGCGCTGGTGATTTTTTCCCCCACCTACAATCCCTGCCGGTACCAAGACTCGAACCCACGACCTCTGGGTTACAAGTTCAACTCTAACCATTAGGCCACATCTGCCCCTCAATACAGGATTCGAACCTGGAAACCCCAGGACAAGAACTGACACTCAGACCTCTGGGCCACAGGCTCTTCCGGAAATTAAGAATACATCTCATTGCTAAAATTTAATGCATTAAGAAAGTGAAATTAAATGGACTAAATTTGGCATACAGTTTATTAAAAATATTATGTACAGTAGTGACGTAATCCTACGAAAAAAATTCGGGGCTCCTAATCGATGGTCCTATGTCGTACAGTGAGAGAAGTTCAAAGCTGTTATCATAGTCTTGCAACCAAAGATTGATCATGATCATCACACGGTGTGCTGCTACATTTACTGACCAGCCAATAAAAATGGTTCAACTGTAATTTTACGAATAAAACAATAATAACATAATTTATTCAGCAATTCTTCTCCCCGAGTTACCGTCTTCCGCCATTTTGGAGAGAACGCAATCAATGTAATGAGCGTTGTTTACGTTCAGTAGACAGCAAGCGCATGCTGAATGTAAACAACGCTCATTACGTTGATTACGTTCTGGGGTACTCTCCAAAATGGCGGAAGATGGTAAATTGAAGAGAAGAATTGCTGAATAAATTATGTTATTATTGTTTTCTTTGTGCACAAAAAGTATTCTCATAGCTTCGTAAAATTATGGTTGAACCCCTGATGTCGCATGGACTATTGTACCAATGTCCTTGCTACGTTTCTGTGCGTTGATCGTGGTAATATCATTGCTTTCTATGGAGGGCCAGAGAGCTCTCAGATTCCATCAAAAATATCTTAATTTGTGTTCCGAAGATGAACGAAGGTCTTGCGGGTTTGGAATGACATGAGGGTGAGTAATTAATGACAGAATTTGAATTTTTGGGTGAACTATCCCTTTAAGGTCTGTTTTCAACAACACAAATGTGCATAAGCCAAGTCAAGTCACCTTTATTTATAAAGTGCTTTTAACAATACAGATTGTGTCAAAGCACTTAACAGTATCAAATTGGAGGATAGAGTGTCAGTAATGTATAATAATAAGAGTAAACACTCAATTTTCAGTTAAAGGCATTTCATTATTGAATTCAGAGATGTCACTGTCTAGCCTAGTTTAGTTTAAATAGTATCTGTGCAATCAACTGACTGGAAAGACTGCTAGAATATAACTTCAACTTGTTGTGCCAGATAAGTGAAAGTAAGGCAACCAAAACCCTCTGTGACAGAATGGAGAAAACCTGGGAGAAACCAGGCTCAGTTGTAATGTCAGTTCTCTGGCTGACGGAACTTTAGTTCAATTCCAACCAAGAGCACAGTCAGATTGTGTAAAGGGCTTATTTGATTCTCGTGGTCTTGTCCCGATGGAGCATTTTAATTAAGTTGGCTTGAGAAAGCCAACTTACTGAAATGCTATTTAAACTTATTATTATTATTATTATTAGTGGGTGCTTGCATTTATGCAAGGCACTCACTATTGTTATTCGTCATACTTATTATTATTATTTTCTTCTTCTTTCTTCCGCCGAAAGTTTGGCGCGTAACCTCCCGGGCTTTTGTCACAGGACTCACGAATGAGGCGCCAAATCGCGCGGATTATTCGGAATGGTGTGCTATGTGACTCTTATGTTTATCGGGTAATAAGTCACTCTAGGCAAAAGCGCTCAAAATCCCATTGACTTAACATTGCGACAAACTTTACTAGTCATAGCTCATTTTCAGGATTTCACAGAAACTTGTGATTTGCCACATTTGAAGAGGCTGGCAGGCTCTGTAAGAACATACCTCACAATGGGGTAAAAGTTGCACCCCTGGGGGGCAGGAGCTGCCCAAAATTTCCCATTGACTTACTATGGAGCAGGACGGCCCATGAAATGCATGCGTTTCACCTACTATGGTAAATTGCATAGGCATTTTGTATTGAACATAGCTCTGGATCACAGTGTCGTAGAGACAAGGGGGCCGGCTCATTTTACTCAGACGACCAATCAATCTCTCAGGATCACTGTGAAGCTATCAGGCCACGCCCTAGCAACCATTTAGAGCACCTTAGCAACAAGTTCCATAGACATCCATTGAAAGAGATTAAAGGGATATCTCCGGACTGAATTGTCATAGAAACATGAGGGTGGTCTCATTTGACTCGGGGCAGCAAACAGCCAATCATGAATCACCTCAACACTTCCTAGCCCCTCCCTAGCAACCATTGTCGAGCACCTTAGCAACCAAACAGAGTACCCTAGCAACTAAAATCCAAAGAGGGATATCTTCCATTCTGAATGTCACAGAGGCATGGGAGTTGGTTTATGTCATACATACTGACAAGCAGCCTTTGGAGTTTCATGATTGGCAGCTGCCAAGCCACTCCCTAGCAACCAAACAGAGTACCCTAGCAACTAAAATCCAAAGAGGGATATCTTCCATTCTGAATGTCACAGAGGCATGGGAGTTGGATTATATCATTCATACTGACAAGCAGCCTTTGGAATTTCATCATTGGCAGCTGCCAAGCAACTCCATAGCAACCAAATAGAGTACCCTAGCAACTAAAATCCAAAGAGGGATATCTTCCATTCTGAATGTCACAGAGGCATGGGAGTTGGTTTATATCGTTCATAGTGACAAGAAGTCTTTGGCATTTCAACATTGGCAGCTGCCAAGCAACTTCATAGCAACCAAATAGAGTAATTTAGCAACCAAAATCCAAAGAGGGATATCTTCCATTCTGAATGTCACAGAGGCATGAGTTGGTTTACATCAGTCTATAGCACAAAGAAGCCTTTGCAGTTTCATCTTTGGTAGCTGCCAAGCAACTCTATAGCAACCAAATAGAGTACCCTAGCAACCAATATCAAAAGAGGGATATCTTCCATTCTGAATGTCACAGAGGCATGGGAGTTGGATTATACTGTCCATGTACTGACAAGAAGCTCTTTGAATTTCATGATTGGCAGCTGCCAAGCAACTCCATAGCAACCAAATAGAGTACCTTAGCAACCAACAAAGATATCTTCCATTCTGAATGTCACAGAGGCATGGAGTTGGATTATATCATTCATACTGAGAAGAAGCTTCAATTTCCATCACTATGCTGCCAACTCCATAGCAACCAAATAGAGTACCCTAGCAACCAATATCAAAGAGATATCTTCCATTCTGAATGTCACAGAGGCATGGAGTTGGGATTATCATTCATACTGAGAAGAAGCCTTAGTTTCATGATTGGCATGCCAAGCCACCTCAGCAAACCAAAAACAAGAGCACTCTAGCAACCAAAATCCAAAGAGGGATATCTTCCATTCTGAATGTCACAGTAGAGGCAGGCACTGATTATATCATTCATACTGGACAAGCAGCCTTTGAATTTCATCATTGGTAGCCGCTAAGCCACTCCCTAGCAACCAAACAGAGTACCCTAGCAACTAAAATCCAAAAGGGAGGTTTTCCATTCTGAATGACACAGAGAAATGGTATTTGGTTTATATCAATCATAGTGACAAGAAGCCTTGGAGTCATCATTGGCAGCTGCCAAGCCACTCCTAGCAACCAAACAGAGTACCCTAGCAACCAAATCCAAAGGAGGGATACCTTCCATTCTGAATGTCACAGAGGCATGGAGCTGGTTTATATCATTCATAGTGACAAGAAGCCTTTGCATTTAGGGAATACATGGGAGTCTGAGCAAACCCAGTGGCGTTTGGCCAATTTCGGTGCTATCTACCACATTTTCTTCAGGAAATGTACATTCTAGTTAAGTTGGCTTGAGAAAGCCAACTTACTGAAATGCTATTTAAACTTATTATTATTCTTCTGAGACTAAAATTATCAACT